>JAPFBE010000828.1:0-25393 GCA_034336665.1 Luscinia megarhynchos | reverse complement strand
ACGTGCATTGCTCTCTAATGCCAAGCTTACCCATAGGATTTGAAAGGCAAATGAAGTGGACTGAAAGGTTGACGCTCCCAAATGTTTCCATGGAGGGCAGCCTGTGTAGTGCTGTTTGTCATCCATGGAAATGTTTATCCTAAGGGAATAGGAGCAGGATGCTGGTTTGTCCTGCAGCTGGCTGGCCCCCCAGGAGTGTAGATTTGGGGTAATGCTGGCCCTGGCACTTTCTTGGCCTCTCTGTGTGGTCGACCAGAGGTGGAACTTGCTGGGTTTAACTCTGCGGAGCACACACAAACCTTCCACCAGCTGCAGGAGATGCCCTGGGCCTCAGGAGCAGGATCTGGGCAGGGCAGGAGCCCTGTGTCAGCCTCCCGCGAGCTCGGGTGCTCCAGGAACGCTTGGAGCACAACAAGGAGCCCGAGCAGATAGAAGTAAGCTTTGGCTCCCAGGCCTGCTCCCCTTGGAGCATTCAGGTGCTCTGAATCAGTTTGGCCATTCTAAATTCATGGACAACCTGGTTTGGTGCCCACCTGTGCCTTCAGTGTGTCCCATCCGTGGAGATGGTTCTGATAGAGGTGCAGTGGGAGTGAGGAATCCAATCCCAAATTCTCCTCTGAGAGAGAATTCACAGCTTTGTGTGTGTGTTCCATCCCTCACCCCGCTGCTCAGAGCTATGCAGAGTGTCCCCAGGTGGCACAGGTCGCTGTGCCCTCACTCTGGTGCTGGCAGGTGGCTGTGATGGCAGCTGCCTCCAGAGGCCACTCCTCCCATGTGGCATGCCCAGTGACAACCTCTAAAGTTTGGCAGTGGATGGCCCTGTTCTGCATAGCTCTGTTGCAGCCCATTGACGTGGGTGCATGAAATCTTTATCAGAGAAGTCCAGAAAGAATGGAAGAGGCTGGTTTTGTAAAGGGAATTCACTGGGTCCAGCTTTGGAATCATGCGGGTGGAACAGAGTTCCGTTGGTGGATCTGCATAAAGATTTCAGCCCTGCTGTATTGATCTCTTTAACAATGAAAGTAGGACATGTAGACACCTGAAATGTCTATCATCACATCTTCAAATTTCTAGCCCCTTCCAAGCTCTCATACGGCCAAAGATTTGTCACTCGGTCTCTGATCTCACACCTTAATCCCAGCCTTCAAATTCTGCTTCCTGAGTCGCATTTCACCCTGGGCTGTGACTCATCAGTGCAGGTCACGCCTATGGACGAGAGTTTGTGATGTCCATAGAACAGGTGGCCTAGGGGACCTCCTCCCAGGGCAGGTGGTAGGGGGGAACTCGGCCCACCTTAGCATGTCAGGTGATGATTTCCAGTGTCTCCAGCAGGTAAGGAGCTCGATGTTATTAACGCGTCTCTTTTCATTGCCTCGATGATTTGATATTTTTAAGTGAAATGGAAACTTTTTAATGATGCTTTCGTCGATTTATATGCTATAGGTTACAAAGTGAGGAAGTCGAAACACCTCTCAATATTCTTAAAAAGTAAATTCAGACTCAGTACTCCAGCCGGCAGCATAATGAAAAGGACTAGACACGGTGTCCATATGAGAGGAAAAAAAATACATAGAATATTTTAACCCAATGTATTGATTGTATAAACGGAATCCTTCTGTAACTTTGTAACTGCATACTTGTTGTTTGGTAATAAAACCAGAGGAGGGTATACTACTACTTTAGAATTGTGTAACGCTAAAGAAAAAAAAAAAAAGTGTAAAAAATCTTATGTTTAAAAAAAGAGAGACATTAATGCGAATGGTACTTTAACGAGAGGAGGTGCCGTACATGCAACAGCGCTCAAATTCTGTATTGACTTTTTTTTTCCCAGTATTAGAGGTGCACACTTGCCAGAAAAAAATTCACGGTGCTCTCCTCCGCCGGGTTCTTCCAAACAGCTTGCTGGCTCACCCAAAAGAGCAAGAAGCAGCCCAAATCCTTTCTCAAGGTGGTATTTTCCTACTTCACCACCAGCACCTGAAGCAGCTTTAGCTGTGATTGTCGCCATATTTCTGGTGAGCTGTGGCCCTGTTTGCATTGGCACGCGCTCCAAAAGTGAGTGTGTTCAATAAAGCTGCACCCCTGGCCTTGGAGCCCCCGCTGTAATTCTGTAAGTTCTTCTCCAGAGAGTTGTTAAATTCAGTAGTGACCTGTAATGTATGGCTTAATTCTGAGGGGTTTTAGGGGTGATGTCAGCGAACTTTGTGTTGTGGCGTCTCATGTGGCTCTTGTCTCCCTACACTGTTAACGTCAGGGACCCGCTGGGCCCTCAGCAAAGGCTGAGGGTGCACCTGGTGGATACACCGAGGGAGGGAGCTGACCAGCCAAACACCCCTGCAAATTGCTCTTCAACAACAACAACAAAAACCACTCCCACTCTGATTGCCAAAACAACCCCATTTTCAGCCAAGTATTGCACTGATGATACCCGAGTAACGCCAGGCACCGCATTACAAAGCTGTGCCCTAAAACCTACACCAAGGTTGCTTTGAGCGCATAGTTAAAAATTTGAGCAAGCTGCCCTGAAGAAAGCGCCCAAACAGATGAGAGAGACAGAGAGATGTTGGAGATGCTTAGCCAGTGCCCTTCTCCCTGTGAGCCGCAGAGGCTCAGAGCGGTGCTGGTTTGTAAAGGAAAGGCCTTCATTTCTTCGGCTTATCCCCAGCAGCTTCTGGAGAGCTTAGCGTGGCTTCCAATAAGCCTGGTGGTAAGTTTCTTGGAGCATTACAATGGATAGTAGTGTATTGCAGTCAAGTAGGCACGAAAGTGTAATTTTTTATTCGCTTTAAGTGGCTTAAAAATGACAATATGCAACCAGACTGCAAAACGACAATATGCAACCAGACTGTACTGGGTACCTGCCGGGCGATGCCCAGGGGTATGTGTGGACACAGTGGAAGAGTTTGGAGCAACCAATCCTCGTAATTTTGGGAAAAGAAATGCTTTGGATGTAATAAATCTTTTCTTTTTTAATATATATAGAGATATATTAAGTAACTTTTATTAATGAACTTAAAAACTGATTGGCTTGGTAAAACCTTTTAAAAAATCAGCGCTAATAGTGGTTTGGAAACCTGCTAGGCAGTGTAATAGTGGTTAACGGTTTGAAAGCTGCTAAAAAATCAGTGTAATAGTGGTTATTGGTTGGAAGAAAATGCTTAAAACCAGTGTAATAGTGGTTTTTGGTTGGAAGAAGTGCTAAAAGAGCCACCTGGATGGCCCAGTAAGGTGCAGTGGCGCTGCTTGTCAGCGGCGCAGGTTGTAGCTAGTGTTGTGTGTGCGCTCTCCAGCATGGGGCCCCCACTAACACCCTCTTCCCTGTGCTTCTCTCCCGCCCTGGCAGGACACATGGAGGAAGGACCCACCTGGATTTAGGTAATTGCCACCAAACTCCCTGCTGAGGGTTGAGGTTTGTGTCCTGGTTCCAAGGGCTGCGCTCACCCCAGCTCCCGCTTGCAGCCGTTCTGCGGTTCCATCGCTTTCTTCATTCTCAAACAGCTGGAAAGAGCACCGTGGTTGGGAGATGCTCCCCTTCTGTGGTGGAATTTGGGGGATTGGGGCTGCTCTGGAGCTTTTTCCAGAGCCTTGTCCCTTCCTCGTCACAGAGAGGCATGTCTGGAAGTTCTCCGTCAGCCTTCCAGCATCGGAAAAGGGGGGTGGATGTCCTTGTGTGGGGAGCCCAGGGGGCAACTCAAGGTCTTCCTCATCCTTCCTCTGGGATGTGTCCTGAAATAACCTGAGGGTTCTTCCCACGTGGGTGGGCGTGGGCTCTGGCTGGCTGTGGCACTGGGGACAGTCACCTCCCCTTGGGCCCGGGGGTTTCCTGTCCCTCCCAGAGCGAAGCTGCAGCTGTGGAGGGATGGATGGATGGAAAGAGCCCGGCCCTGGGGCACCCCTGCCCCTTCCCCTGCCTGCACTGACCTCGGCCATTGTCTCCTAGGCCCCTGGACCCGGAGGAGGACTCAGACAGCACTGCAGTCTATGTGCAGGGACTCAATGATAATGTGACCCTGGAGGATCTGGCAGATTTCTTCAAACAGTGCGGTGTTGTCAAGGTGAGGGGACACCTGACGCCCTGCTGAAAAGGGTCACCACCTCCTCCCTCCTCCTCCCTGCCCATTGCTCACATCCTTCTGGCACATCATGTCCAGGCTCTGGGAGAGGCCTGGCAGTGCTCTTTGGGCCTGTCCCTTCGTTTTTGGGGTGTCTGGGGTGTTGCTGGCATCCATGGTAGGCCTGGGGCCCCTTTCTTCTGTCCTGGAGTCCCTGGAAGGCAGAACAGAGTACATCCTCGCTGGGCTGTGGGGACACAGGACTGGGGGTGACATTCCACTGTCCCTTAGATGAACAAGAGGACAGGGCAGCCCATGATAAACCTGTACATCGACAAGGAAACGGGCAAGCCCAAGGGCGCGTGCCACCGCGTCCCTACGATGGACCCGCCCACTGCCAAAACCGCCGTGGAGTGGTTTGATGGTGAGTGCTGGGGGACGGCTGGGGGTGCAATTCCAAAAACAGGGCCGTGATTCACTGATGCTCCCTTCGCTGTGTCCCCTCCCAGGAAGGATTTCCAGGGCAGCAAGCTGAAGGTGACCCTGGCACGGGAAGAAGAGGCCCGATGAACAGCCTGAGGGGCGGGATGCCCCGCGGGGAGCAGCGGGGAATGCCCCCTCCCCCTCCGTGGAGGTACCGTGCAGCCCCCTCCCGAGCTGCTCCCCTGCCCTTGCCGTGGCTCCCTGCACTAACCGGCTCCTTCCCGCAGGCCCAGGGGGACCCGGTGGCCTGGGGGGCCCCAGCGGGCCCAGCGGCCCCATGGGCAGGATGGGGGAAGAGCGGCGACAGGGGCGGCTTCTCCTCGCGGGGCCCGCGGGGATCGCGGGGAAACCCGTCCGAGGGAGCGTGCAGCACCGCGCTGGGACTGGCAGTGCCCCAACCCGTGAGTAGCCTGGCATCACCCCCGTGGGCGTCACCCCGTGGGCGTCACCCCGTGGGCATCACCCCGTGGGCGTCACCCCGTGGGCGTCACCCCGTGGGCAGCCCTTCCAGAGCCACTTCCAGCTGGGGTCACTGCTGGGGCAGTGGGGACCGGCAGCCAGGCACCCACCCCACCCGGAGCCGTGCCCCGCTCCTGCCCTGTGTCCCTCCCCACGTGCTTCCTTCCCAATGTCACCCCGGCTGGAATGCTGTCCCGCTCCCTAACTGGAATTTGTACCCAGGGGCTGTGGAAACCAGAACTTTGCCTGGAGAACAGAGTGCAACCAGTGCAAGGCACCCAAACCCGAGGGGTTCCCTCCCACCCCCTTCCCCCTCCTCCAGGTACGCTTTGGGGGTCACAGCCCCGCTTCCCAACGGGACACCCCAGGCCTGGCCTCAGGCTTTTGGGAATGGCTGGGCCAGCTCCAGGAGCGGCAGGGCCTTCATCCCTCCTTGAGCCACAACATGGAGACTGGGATCACCATTTCTCCTGTTCTTCCTGGCTTTGGGGGCCTGTCAGCAGCACCCCGACTCCCCAGGGCACTGCTTCAACCTTAATATGAACCCCAAATCCCCTGGGGTACCCAGCAGCTCCCAGGGATGTGCTGGGATGGAGGGATGGGGAGCACCGGGGCGGGATGTGCTGGGATGGAAGGATGGGGAGCACCGAGGGGGTGGGATGTGCTGGGATGGAAGGATGGAGAGCACCGGAGCGGGTGTGCTCCCGTGGGTCACTCCCAGGGTCTCTCTCCCCTCCCCAGGCGGTGACCGCGGCCGAGGCGGCCCCGGGGGGATGCGGGGCGGGCGCGGCGGGGGCCTGATGGACCGAGGGGGGCCCGGCGGGATGTTCCGGGGCGGCCGCGGCGGAGACCGAGGCGGATTCCGAGGCGGCCGGGGCATGGACCGAGGCGGCTACGGCGGAGGCGGCCCGAGAGGAGGAGGAGGCGGCCCGGGGACCCCCGGGACCCCTGATGGAGCAGATGGGAGGAGGAGGCAGAGGACGGCCGGGAGGGCCGGGAAAGATGGACAAGTATGGATGGAGGGCGGGACAGAGTGATGGGGGAGACTGATGGGGAAAGGGTGGGGGCGACCGGGGTGGGACAAGGGCGGAGGGACAAGGCGCTGAATGGGGGAGTGGGTGGGTGGGTGGGGGGGCGGGGGTTAAGGATCCTCCCCGGCCCGGGGGCTCCTGGACCCCACGACTGACCCGTGTCCTCCCCTGACCACAGGGGCGAACACCGCCAGGATCGCCGAGACCGGCCCTACTAACGCCGCCCCCCAGAGCCGCATTTACTACCAGATTTATTTTTTAAACCAGAAAAAAAATGTTTTAAATTTATAATTCCATATTTATAATGTTGGCCACAACATTATGAGTCCTCCTTGTCTGTACTTTCTTTAGTATTTTTTCACCGTTTGTGGAGAAACATTAAAAACCAAGTTCAACGGTAGCGTGCTGAATTCCTTTCTTCCCCCCCTTCCCCAAAATAAAACCGGTTGTTTAACGCGCCCCCGCCCCCATCCCCGCCTGTAACGCTGTGAACGGTTGTGACGGTTGTTTTTTAAATAAAATTCCCGCTGTTTGTAACCGCACCATTGCTGGCCTTTCTTGAGAGCATCCCTGGGGCCGGGGGGCGCGGGGTGGGACGAGCCGCCGGTGCATCCCGCCGTGCCTCAGTTTCCCCAGCGCGGGGGTGCGAGTTCCGGGGAGGGCAGGAGGCACAGCAATGGCAGCGGGTGGGGGATGTCACCCGGTGTCGCGGTGTGTCCCCCCGTGCCCGTGTCGCCCCCAACCCTCCGTGCCCGCGCTCCTCCCCTTCTCCCGCCCCGGCCGTGCCCGTGTCCCCCCCAGTCCTGCCGTGCCCGTGTCCCCCCCCTGCCCGTGTCCCCGTCCCCCGCCCGCCGCCGCCGCCCCGTCCCGGCTTCCCTTTCTGGGCTGCCTCCAACTTCCCGGCCGGGGCGCGGCGGCGGCAGCGGCTCCGCGGGGCTGCGGCGGCCGAGCCTGGCTGGGAGCGCCTGGGCCCCCCGGCGCCCCCGGGCCCGATGGCGGCGGGGGCTCGGCCACGGGGCCCCCGGCGCTGGGGAGCCGCGGCCCGGCCCGCGGTGGGGAGAGCGGGCCCGGCCCGGCCGTAGCGGAGCGCGGAGCGGCGGCGGTGAGTGCGGCGGGGCGGGAGGCGGCGGGCGCCGGCCTGCGTCCCCCTGCGTCCCCCCTGTGTCCCCCCTGTGTCCCCCCCGTGTGCCCGGCCCCGTGTCCCCCCCCCCCGTGTCCCCGCAGGTGCCCCCCGGTGTGTCCCCCTCCTGCCGCCCCCGGTGGATCGCCCACCGCCGAAAGAGACCCCCCCGCCCCGGAGAGAGAGGCGCCCCCAGAGATGGAACCCACCCCAGGGAAAGGGGAACCCCCGATATGGACACTCCGCAGCACGGACACCCCCTCCCCTCCCGAGGGTAGGGACCCCCAGCAGAGACAGCCCTCCCGAGGGAAAGGGAACCGCCAAATAGTGACCCCCCATCCCCAAGGGAAGGACACCCCTCGATAGGGACCCCCCCCATCCCCGAGGGAAGGACACCCCAATAGTGACCCCCCATCCCCAAAGGAAGGACACCCCTCGATAGTGACCCCCCCCATCCCCGAGGGAAGGACACCCCCGATAGTGACCCCCCATCCCCGAGGGAAGGACAGCCCCCCGACAGGATCCCCCCACTCTCGAGGGACAGGGACCACCCCCAGCAGAGACCCCCCATCCCCGAGGGCAGTAATCCCAATGGCCCCCGAGGCGAGGGGACCCTCCCCAATAGGGACACCCCTCCGGGGTGGGGGACAGCCCGGGGCAGGACCCCCCTCACAGGGTGTGGGCCGGGTAGGGGGTGGCACTGGGGGTCACTGGGGGGTGACCCCTCTGCTGAGACCCCATGGCCGAGTGGGGGGAACAACCCCCAGCCGGTGCAGCCCCCCAGGGCTGAACCCCAGGGTAAGGGACAGGGCCCCTGGCACTGCCATCCCTCGGGGTGTCACCTGCTGCCAGCGTGGGGACGCCGGGCTGGGGACACCCACCATGACTGGGCAGCTTTTAGGGCGGGGTTGGGGAGGGATGCTCTGCCACGGCCACACCGGGGGGAGGGCACGGGTGACCTGGGGGGGACGGAGGGGACACAGGGTGAGGGGACATGGGTGGGAGACGTGGAGAATGGGGACATGAGGTGAGGGGGACATGGACTGGGGGGTCCTGGCAGGTGATGCAGGTGATGGCAGCAGTGACTCTTATGCCCGTGGGTGTTGCAGCGGGGGAAACTGAGGCACAGAGGGGTCACCGAGGTTGGAGGTGGTTTGGGGGCTCTGGGGGGCTCACCCGTAACAGCCCTGTTGTCTCCCCGCGAGGAGCTTTGCCATGGCCGACCCCAGCCACATCCAGTCCGCCTCCAAGAGCATCCGCCCCTTCCGGCCTCCAGCCGAGGGAGTACCTGGAGGCCATGAAGGAGGACCTGGCCGAGTGGTTCAACACCCTCTACGACCTGGACATCCAGGTGGACACCTTCCTGGAGAGCCTGGAGACGGGCTGCCACCTGTGCCGCCACGCCAACAACGTGACGCGCGCGGCGCTGGAGTTCCGGGAGCGGCGGCCCGAGGCGGCGGCGCGCCTGCGCCTGCCCCGCAGCCAGGTGCTCTTCCAGCCCCGCAACGTGGCGCCCGGCTCCTTCATCGCCCGCGACAACGTCTCCAACTTCATCCGCTGGTGCCGCCCACGAGCTGGGCATCCAGGACGTGCTCATGTTCGAGACCAACGACTTGGTGCTGAAGAAGAGCGAAGAACTTTGTCCTCTGCCTGCTGGAGGTGGCCAGGAGGGGCTCCAAGTTCGGGATGCTGGCGCCCATGCTGATCCAGATGGAGGAGGAGATCGAGGAGGAGATGAGGGACCACCTGGCGGGCGGCGCGCTGGGCCGGGAGAGCCGCGAGCCCCCGGCGGGCGCCGTGCCCAGCCGCGCCCGGCCCGCGGCGCTCTGCGACCTCAGGAACCTGGACGAGCTGGTGAGACGCGCGCTGCCCGGGGAGCCCTGCGCCTGGGTGAGGGCCCGGCCGCCCAGCGGGAGCTCTGCGGTTCATGGAGCTCCTCAGTGCGCCCAGTGGGCACTAGGAGGTCCCACCCGTGTCTGTGGCCCCTGGGTGCTCCTGTCCGTGTGCCCCGTGGGGTGCTCCGTGGTCCCTGGCAGGTCCCGCGTGGCCCTGTGACCCCCTTGTGCCCACGCCTGTGGTCCATAGGATGTGCTCCACCCACCCATCCCGGCTCTCCCTGGCTACGGGAGCTCCTCTCCACCCACCCGGGCTCCCTCCTGACTCCGGCAGGGATTATTTTGGTGGCAGAGGGGACACAGGTGTCACCCGTGCCCTGCCACCTCCTCCCCGCGAGGGGGTGGCTCGCAGTGGTCCCCACCCCAGGACTTCTCCTCCGCTGCCACCGCGGGGCTGCTGTCCCCAGGGACGGACAGGGGGACAGGCCGGCTGCTCACAGTCACGATTTGGGGTGTCAGAGCGCGGGGGGGGGATGCAGGGACCCCCCCGGGCCGGGAGCTCAGGCCGGATTAAAGCCGGGTGCGGATTAATCTGGGACGGGGGGGACACGGGGGGGACAGGGGGGCTCTGCCCTCCCCTGACTCCCTAAGCCCTTTTTTAATTGAAACCCCAGTTCCTCATTAAGTCCCTCATTAAAGAGCATCCTGCCCCCGCTCACCCAGCGCCGCTGCCGGGCCCCCGGCCCTGCTGCTCCCCGAGCCCCCCTGGCCGGGCTGCATTTTTCCGGGCTGCGTAATTCCTCGCCATCGGCTTTTATGGGCAGCGCCGGCGGCGGGGAGGGAGCCTGGCACGGCAGGATCCGGCCCCCCTCGTCCCCAGGTGCCCCCCCGGGGTGGCAGCAGGGTCGCGACCCCCCTCACTGCACCCCCCACCCTCCCTCCGTGACTCAGTTTCCCCCGCCGTGTCACCCGGATGGGAACCGCGGCGGCCACATCCTTCCTTCCTCTCAGCGCTGTGATGCAGGAAGACCCCCCCAAAATCGCGGAATTGTTACAGAAACCCCAAATCTCGGTCCGGGGCGGCGCTGTGTGTCCCCCAACCCGGGCCGGGCGGGATGCGGCCGCGTCCCCGCGTCCCCTCCCGGGTTAATCCCTGACGTCACCCGGCCGTGGAGCCGCAGCTGGCGGCGCTGCCCGGCCACCCGCAGCCCCGCGGGTCCCCCCAAATCCTCCCCGCGCCACACCCGCACGGCTGGAGGGAGGCAGAACCCCCCGCGATTTCCCCCGTTTCTGTTGATGGGTGTAGGTCCTGCCCCATGGGGGGCATTTGGGGGCGGATCCCCCGCAGTTATTAGTGGGGTGGGGGATGTTTTGTGCCGTGGGTGGACCCCAAATGAAAGAGTTGTGCGCGTTCTCAGCCTGCCGGGGGTCCGTGGGGGTCCCACCCAGCTGCCAGCATGGGGGGCACGCAGACCCCCTCCGTGTGTGCCAGTCCGAGGGGCTGCCCCTGCCTTGGGGATCCACTGACCCCACAGAGGGGTTTGTGCCCCACCGACCCTATAGCGGGGGTTTGTGCCGACCGACCCTATAGCGGGGGTTTGTGTGCCCACCGACCCTATAGCAGGGGTTTCTATAGCAGGGGTTTCTGTGCCCACCGACCCTATAGCAGGGGTTTCTGTGCCCACCGACCCTATAGCAGGAGTTTCTGTGCCCACCGACCCTATAGCAGGAGTTTGTGTGCCCACCGACCCTATAGCAGGGGTTTCTGTGCCCACCGACCCTATAGCGGGGGGTTTGTGCCCACCGACCCTATAGCAGGGGTTTGTGCCGACCGACCCTATAGCAGGAGTTTCTTGCCCACCGACCCTATAGCAGGGGTTTCTGTGCCCACCGACCCTATAGCAGGGGTTTGTGCCGACCGACCCTATAGCAGGAGTTTCTTGCCCACCGACCCTATAGCAGGGGGTTTCTGTGCCCACCGACCCTATAGCAGGAGTTTCTGTGCCCACCCGACCCTATAGCGGGGGTTTGTGCCCACCGACCCTATAGCAGGGGTTTGTGTGCCCACCGACCCTATAGCAGGAGTTTCTGTGCCCACCGACCCTATAGCAGGGGTTTGTGCCCACCGACCCTATAGCAGGGGTTTCTGTGCCCACCGACCCTATAGCGGGGGTTTGTGTGCCCACCGACCCTATAGCGGGGGTTTGTGTGCCCACCGATCCTATAGCAGGAGTTTGTGTGCCCACCGACCCTATAGCAGGGGTTTGTGTGCCCACCGACCCTATAGCAGGGGTTTGTGTGCCCACCGACCCTACAGAGGGGTTTGTGCCCCACCGACCCTATAGCGGGGTTTCTGTGCCCACCGACCCTATAGCAGGGGTTTGTGTGCCCACCGACCCTACAGAGGGGTTTGTGCCCCACCGACCCTATAGCAGGAGTTTGTGTGCCCACCGACCCTATAGCAGGGGTTTGTGTGCCCACCAGCCCTATAGCAGGAGTTTGTGCCCACCGACCCTATAGCAGGAGTTTGTGCCCACCGACCCTATAGCAGGGGGTTTCTGTGCCCACCGACCCTATAGCAGGGGGTTTGTGTGCCCACCTAGACCCTATAGCAGGGGTTTGTGCCCACCGACCCTATAGCAGGAGTTTGTGCCCACCGACCCCTATAGCAGGGGTTTCTGTGCCCACCGACCCTATAGCAGGGGTTTGTGCCCCACCCGACCCTACAGAGGGGTTTGTGTGCCCACCGACCCTATAGCAGGGGTTTGTGTGCCCACCGATCCTATAGCAGGGGTTTCTGTGCCCCACCCGATCCTATAGCAGGAGTTTGTGTGCCCACCAGCCCTATAGCAGGGGTTTGTGCCCACCGACCCTATAGCAGGGTTTTTGTGCCCACCGACCCTATAGCTGGGGGTTTGTGTGCCCACCCGACCCTATAGCAGGGGGTTTGTGTGCCCACCGACCCTATAGCAGGGGGTTTGTGCCCACCGACCCCTATAGCAGGGGTTTGTGCCCACCGACCCTATAGCAGGAGTTTCTGTGCCCACCGACCCTATAGCAGGGGTTTGTGTGCCCACCGACCCTATAGCAGGGGTTTCTGTGCCCACCCGATCCTATAGCAGGGGGTTTCTGTGCCCACCAGCCCTATAGCAGGGGTTTGTGCCCACCGACCCTATAGCAGGGGTTTCTGTGCCCCACTGACCCTATAGCAGGGGGTTTCTGTGCCCACCGACCCTATAGCAGGGGTTTGTGTGCCCCACCGACCCTACAGCAGGAGTTTGTGTGCCCACCGACCCTATAGCAGGGGTTTGTGCCCACCGACCCTATAGCAGGGGGGTTTGTGTGCCCACCGACCCTATAGCAGGGGTTTGTGCCCACCGACCCCTATAGCAGGAGTTTGTGTGCCCACCCGATCCTATAGCAGGAGTTTGTGTGCCCACCCTGACCCCTATAGCAGGAGTTTGTGTGCCCACCGACCCTATAGCAGGGGTTTCTGTGCCCCACTGACCCTATAGCAGGGGTTTCTGTGCCCCACTGACCCTATAGCAGGGGTTTCTGTGCCCACCGATCCTATAGCAGGAGTTTGTGTGCCCACCGACCCTATAGCAGGGGTTTGTGTGCCCACCCGATCCTATAGCAGGAGTTTGTGTGCCCACCGACCCTATAGCAGGGGGTTTGTGTGCCCACCCGATCCTATAGCAGGAGTTTGTGTGCCCACCGACCCTATAGCAGGGAGTTTGTGTGCCCACCGACCCTATAGCAGGGGTTTCTGTGCCCACCAGCCCTATAGAGGAGGGTCCATGCTTCACCAGGCCTATAACGGGGTTTATGCTCGCTGACCCTAGAGTGGGGGGTTCTGTGCCCATCAGCCCTATAACTGGGGGGGTCTGCACCCCACCGACCCTATAGGGGGGGTCTATACCTACAGATCCTATAACAGAACAGAGGGTCTGTGCCCCACCGACCCTATAGGGGGGGTCTATGCCCACCATCCTTATAGATGCTGGCCCCATAATGGGGGGTCTGTGCCCCACCAGCCCTCTAGGGGGGTTGTCCACGGCCCGCTGACCCCTCCCCTCTGTGCCGGCAGGTGCGGGAGATCCTGGGCTGCTGCTCCTGCCCCTCGCAGTTCCCCATGGTCAAGGTCTCGGAAGGGAAGTACAAAGTGGGCGACTCCAACACGCTCATCTTCGTCCGAGTAAGCGCCGCCTGCAGCAGGGGGGCGGGTCCGGAGCTGGTTCCTGCCCGCCGGGCCGGGGCTCTGGGTGGCTCTGGGTGGCTCTGGGTGGCTCTGGGGCCGCAGGTGACAGCGCTGCCCGCAGGTGCTGCGGAGCCACGTCATGGTGCGCGTGGGCGGCGGCTGGGACACGCTGGAGCATTACCTGGACAAGCACGACCCGTGTCGCTGCGCCGCCCTCTGTGAGTGCCCGCGGGGCCCCGGGCACAGCCCGCCCGGCCCTGCCCCCGGGCTCCGTGCCCCGATCCCCTGGCTCCTTCCCGGGTTCTCCCTGGGGCTCCGTGCCCCGATCCCACGGCTCCTTCCCGGGTTCTCCCTGGGGCTCCGTGCCCCGATCCCCTGGCTCCTTCCCGGGTTCTCCCTGGGGCTCCATGCCCCGATCCCCACGGCTCCGTCCCGGGTTCTCCCTGGGGCTCCGTGCCCCGATCCCCACGGCTCCTTCCCGGGTTCTCCCTGGGGCTCCGTGCCCCGATCCCCACGGCTCCTTCCCGGGTTCTCCCTGGGGCTCCATGCCCCGATCCCCCTGGCTCCTTCCCGGGTTCTCCCTGGGGCTCCGTGCCCCGATCCCATGGCTCCTTCCCGGGTTCTCCCTGGGGCTCCATTCTCTGCTTCCCTGTGGAGCCCCTTTCCCTGGTTCTCTGTGTTCCCTCATTTTCCGTGGGGCTCCAGTCCCTGGTTCTCCACAGGGATCTATTCTGTAGGGCTCCATTCCCTGATTTTCTGTGGGATTCCATTCGCTGCCTCCCCTTGGGACTCTGTGGCTGGTTTTCCATGGGGCTCCATCCCCTGGGTCTGCTCTGGGCTCTGTTCTGTAGGGCTCCATTCCCTGTTTTTCCATGGATTTCATTCCCTGGTTCCCCAAGGGTTCCATTCCCTGTTTTTCCATGGGTTCCATCCCCTGCCTCTCCGTAGGGTTCCATTCCCCGTTTTTCCATGCATTCCATTCCTTGGTTCCCCAAGGGTTCCATTCCCTGTTTCTCCATGGATTCCATTCCCTGGTTCCCCAAGGGTTCCATTCCCTGGTTCTCCCAGGGTTCCATTCCCTGGTTCCCCATGGATTCCATTCCTTGGTTCCCCAAGGGTTCCATTCCCTGGTTCTCCCAGGGTTCCATTCCCTGTTTTTCCATGGATTCCATTCCCGGTTTCTCCATGGATTCCATTCCCCATTTTTCCATGCATTCCATTCCCTGGTTCCCCCAGGGTTCCATTCCCTGTTTTTCCATGGATTCCATTCCCTGGTTCTCCAAGGGCTCCATTCCCTGTTTTTCCATTAATTCAATTCCTTGGTTCCCCAAGGGTTCCATTCCCTGTTTTTCCATTAATTCAATTCCCTGTTTTTCCATGGATTCCATTCCCTGGTTTCCCAAGGGTTCCATTCCCTGTTTTTCCATTAATTCAATTCCCTGTTTTTCCATGGGTTCCATTCCCTGTTTTTCTATGCATTCCATTCCCTGGTTCCCTGAGGGTTCCATTCCCTGGTTCCCCAAGGGTTCCATTCCCTGGTTCTCCATGGGTTCCATTCCCTGGTTCCCCATGGATTCCATTCCCCATTTTTCCATGGGTTCCATTCCCTGGTTCCCTGAGGGTTCCATTCCCTGGTTCTCCAAGGGTTCCATTCCCTGGTTCCCCCAGGGTTCCATTCCCTGTTTTTCCATGGATTCCATTCCTTGGTTCCCCAAGGGTTCCATTCCCTGTTTCTCCATGGATTCCATTCCCTGTTTTCCATGGATTCCATTCCCTGTTTTTCCATGGGTTCCATTCCCTGTTTTTCCATGCATTCCATTCCCTGGTTCTCCATGGATTCCATTCCCTGGTTCTCCATGGATTCCATTCCCTGGTTCCCCGAGGGTTCCATTCCCTGGTTCTCCAAGGGTTCCATTCCCTGGTTCTCCAAGGGTTCCATTCCCTGGTTCTCCATTAATTCAATTCCCTGGTTCTCCAAGGGTTCCATTCCCTGTTTTTCCATGGATTCCATTCCCTGTTTCTCCAAGGGTTCCATTCCCTGTTTTCCCATGGGTTCCATTCCCTGGTTCTCCAAGGTTTCCATTCCCTGTTTCTCCATGGATTCCATTCCCTGGTTCCCCGAGGGTTCCATTCCCTGGTTCTCCCAGGGTTCCATTCCCTGGTTCCCCATGGATTCCATTCCTTGGTTTCCCAAGGGTTCCATTCCCTGGTTCTCCCAGGGTTCCATTCCCTGTTTTTCCATGGATTCCATTCCCGGTTTCTCCATGGATTCCATTCCCCATTTTTCCATGCATTCCATTCCCTGGTTCCCCCAGGGTTCCATTCCCTGTTTTTCCATGGATTCCATTCCCTGGTTCTCCAAGGGTTCCATTCCCTGTTTTTCCATGCATTCCATTCCCTGGTTCTCCAAGGGCTCCATTCCCTGTTTTTCCATGGATTCCATTCCTTGGTTCCCCAAGGGTTCCATTCCCTGTTTTTCCATTAATTCAATTCCCTGTTTTTCCATGGATTCCATTCCCTGGTTTCCCAAGAGTTCCATTCCCTGTTTTTCCATTAATTCAATTCCCTGTTTTTCCATGGGTTCCATTCCCTGTTTTTCTATGCATTCCATTCCCTGGTTCCCTGAGGGTTCCATTCCCTGGTTCCCCAAGGGTTCCATTCCCTGGTTCTCCAAGGGTTCCATTCCCTGGTTCCCCCAGGGTTCCATTCCCTGTTTTTCCATGGATTCCATTCCTTGGTTCCCCAAGGGTTCCATTCCCTGTTTCTCCATGGATTCCATTCCCTGGTTCCCCAAGGGTTCCATTCCCTGTTTTTCCGTTAATTCCATTCCCTGTTTTTCCATGGGTTCCATTCCCTGTTTTTCCATGCATTCCATTCCCTGGTTCTCCATGGATTCCATTCCCTGGTTCTCCAAGGGTTCCATTCCCTGTTTTTCCATTAATTCAATTCCCTGGTTCTCCAAGGGTTCCATTCCCTGTTTTTCCATGGATTCCATTCCCTGGTTCTCCAAGGTTTCCATTCCCTGGTTCTCCAAGGGTTCCATTCCCTGTTTTTCCATGGATTCCATTCCCTGGTTCTCCAAGGGTTCCATTCCCTGTTTTTCCATGGATTCCATTCCCTGTTTCTCCATGGATTTCATTCCCTGGTTCCCTGAGGGTTCCATTCCCTGTTTCTCCAAGGGTTCCATTCCCTGTTTTTCCATGGATTCCATTCCCTGGTTCTCCATGGATTCCATTCCCTGGTTCTCCAAGGGTTCCATTCCCTGTTTCTCCAAGGGTTCCATTCCCTGTTTTTCCATGGATTCCATTCCCTGGTTCTCCATGGATTCCATTCCCTGGTTCTCCAAGGGTTCCATTCCCCATTTTTCCATGGATTCCATTCCCTGGTTCTCCAAGGGTTCCATTCCCTGGTTACCCGAGGGTTCCATTCCCTGTTTTTCCAAGGGTTCCATTCCCTGGTTCCCCGAGGGTTCCATTCCCTGGTTCCCCAAGGTTTCCATTCCCTGGTTCCCCGAGGGTTCCATTCCCTGGTTCCCCAAGGTTTTCCATTCCCTGGTTCCCCAAGGGTTCCATTCCCCCATTTTTTCCATGGATTCCATTCCCTGGTTCTCCAAGGGTTCCATTCCCTGGTTACCCGAGGGTTCCATTCCCTGTTTTTCCAAGGGTTCCATTCCCTGGTTCCCCGAGGGTTCCATTCCCTGTTTCTCCATGGATTCCATTCCCCATTTTTCCATGGATTCCATTCCCCATTTTTCCAAGGGTTCCATTCCCTGGTTCCCCGAGGGTTCCATTCCCTGGTTCCCCGAGGGTTCCATTCCCTGGTTCCCCGAGGGTTCCATTTCCTGGCTCCCCGAGGGTTCCATTCCCCTTTCCTGTGCGGCTCCTTCCCGGTGGGCAGCGATCCGGCTGGCAGGGCGAGCCGGGGGCTGAGGGAAGTCGGGCTTTCCCCGGATTCCCGAGTCCGGAGCGGCCGGGCCGGATCGCGGGGCGCAGTGCGGGGCGCTGAGCGCTGAGCTCCCCCCTCTCCCCTGCAGCTCACCGCCTGCCCCAGCCCCGCACCCCGGGCATGTCCCCCCAAAAAGCAGCTCCCGGCGCCTCCAGCCCCGGCACCCCCCGGCGCCCCCGGCCCCCCCAGCCCCGCGGGGACCCCCCGAAACCCCTGAAGCAGGAGGGTGTCCCCCCCCGAGGGGGTGCCGCCCCCCGCTCCGGCTCCGGCAGCCCCTGCAGGAGCCCCGCGGAGCCGCGGGGAGCGGGAGCGCCCAGGTATGCAGCCCCCGAGCAGGGGGCACCCCAAAACTGCAGCCCGAGACCCCACTGGGGGCCGGGGAACAGGGGAGTTAGTGGGGATAGCTGGGGGGCAGGGGGTGCAGGGGAGGGAATGGGGGGCAGAATGGGGGTGCAGTGAGGGAATGGGGGGGCAGTGGGGAGCAGAATGGGGGGTGCAGTGAGGGAATGGGGGGGGGGCAGTGGGGGGCAGAATGGGGGTGCAGTGAGGAATGGGGGGCAGTGGGGGCAGAATGGGGGAGTGCAGTGAGGGAATTGGGGGTGCAGGAGGGAATGGGGGACATTGGGAGTGGAATGGGGGTGCAGTGAGGGAATTGGGGGCAATGGGGGGCAGAATGGGGAGTGCAGTGAGGGGAATTGGGGGCAATGGGTGGACAATGGGAGGTGCTGGGGTGGAATGGGGGTAACTGGGCTGAATTGGGGGATGCAGTGGGGGAAATCATGGGGGGCAGTGGGGGAGTACTAGAGGGTGAAATGGGGGTGCACTGAGGGGGGTGCAGTGCAGGGCTCAGTGGGGGGCTGCAGTGGGGAAATGATTGGGGGAAATGGGGGGACTGAGCAGTACTGGGGGGTCAATGGAGGGATGCAGTGAGGGGGCAGTGGGGGGCGAATTTGGGGGTGAAATTGTGCAATGGGAAAGAATGGGGGTGCAGGGAATAGTGGGGGAGCAATGGGGTATGCAGTGGGAGGATGTGGGGTTTTGTGGGGGTTCAGTGGGGGCAGTGGGGGCAATAGGGGTTCACTGGGGGAACAAGGGGCAATGGGGGTGGAATGAAGGGGCAGTAGAAATGGGGGTACAGTGGGGTGTGACATAGAGGGAAATGGGGGTACAGTGGGGCAGTGTGGGCTGCCATGGAGCTCAGAGGAGGGAGACAGTGGGTGTGCAGTGGGGGAAACGGGGTGCAGTGGAGGGAATTTGGGGTGCAGCGGGTGGGGCTGAGGGGGCAGAAGGAGGGAGAATGAGAGTGGAATGGGAGGAGGATTCATGGGGGTTTAATGGGGGAAAACGGGGGACAGTGGGGAGGAGAAGCGGGGTTTTTGGGAGGAGTGCAATGGGGGGTCAGTGGGGAGGGGTGCACGGCGATTTCAGTGGGGGGGGGGTCCATGGGGGAGGGGCGCACGGGGCTTTCAGTGGGGTCCCACGAGGAGGGGCGCAGCGGGGGGTCCATGGGGGCTGCGCAGTTGGCGGTGCCCGGGGGACACACCGGGCTCCTCGCTCCCCCAGGCCGCGCGCCCCGGCGCGCTCCCGGCGCTGCTCGGGTGACAGCGACTCCTCCTCGGCGCAGAGCGGCCCCCGCCGCCCCCCGGGACCGCGCCGGGACCCCGCGGAGCCGGGCTCGCCCCGCAGCCCCGCGCCGCTGCTGCTGATCCGCCGCCGGCCCGACGGGCAGCACTCGTGGGCGCGGGCCGAGCCCCCCGCTGCCGGTGCCGGTGCCGCGGGGAGCCGGCGCGACCCCCGGCCCGGCCCCGGGGACCCCGAGGAGCTGGCGCGGCGGCTGCGGGCCCCGCGCTGGCTGGAGCCCGGGCAGGAGCAGCGCTGTTCCAGCGGCTGGAGGAGGAGTTCCTGGCCAACACGCGGCTGCTGCAGCAGCTGGGGGACGCGAGAGCGCCGCGCCCGCCGCCAGCGCCGACTCGGCCTATTGCTCCCTCGTCATCCTCGTCTTCCCTCGCTGAACGTGTTCGCCAAGCACGGGCTGCCCGCCGGGAGCGGCGACGGGAACGGCGACGGGAACAACGGGAACAGCGACGGGAACAACGACGGGGACAACAATGGGAACAATACCGGGAACGGGAACAACAACGGGAGCAGTAGCAGGGGAACAACAGCGGGAGCAGCGCGGGGCGCCCGCTGCCCAGCGCACCCCGCCTGGCCGATGCCCGGCGCCGCTCCACCTTGTCCAGCTCCTCCCGACGAGAGCTGCTGCTTCCCGGCCTGCGTGGGACAGCCGGGAGGGCCGGCACAGCCCGGCTCCGGCCACGGACGAGCTGCTGGAGGCGGAGGAGAGCCCGCGGCTGCCGGGCGCTGACCCCCCGGGCCAAGCCCCGGCTGGACACGAAGCCGCACCGGGCGCCCTCCCCGCATCCCCGCCCGGGCGCACGGGCCGGCGGCGCAGCGGAGCCCCGAACAGCGGCCCCAGGGCCTGGGGGGCTCCGCAGAGCATCCCCCCTCCCTGCCGGAGCCGCCCTGGGCCTGGGGAGCTCAGGGGCTGCAGGAGAACGCGTGGCCCTGACAGGTGACATGGGGACAGCCCCGAGGTGGCACCGGGGCGAAGGCGCGCGGAGGGAGGGTGGCCAGGACTCATCGCTGGGTACAGCTGGTGTGGGGGGGCCCTGCCAGGAGCCCCCAGCCCCTGCCAGGCCCAGAGGGTGCCCGGGGTGTCCCCCGGCCGTGGGGAGCAGCTCCACGGGAGGGCAGGGCAGTGCCAGAGCAGAGCTGGCACCTGGGAACGGGGCTGGGGAGCACCCAGGGCTTGGTCTTCATCTCTCCTCATTCTTGTTTCCTCATCCTAACCTCTTCTTGCAATCTTGCTAATTGGCCTCTCCTCTCTCCTCTCTCCTCTCTCCTCTCCTCGGCAGCCCCCAGCCGCCCGCAGCTCGTGCCGATGTCCCTGGGGTGGGGCAGGGCTGTGTCCCCCCCCTGCATGTCCTCTCCAGCCAGTAAAGACCAACGGAGCTGAGCCATGTCTGGTTATCTGTCCAGGGGGATTCCGACCCCCGGGCCCAAAGGAGGGTCCCAGGAGGGGTGGGAGCAGTGAGGAGCTGGGGTGAGGCTGATCCCAGTGTCCTGTACCCCAGTACAGCCACTGGGACCCCCCAGAGTACCCAAAGTGCCCCCATGGTCACCTCAGGGCTGGGCAGGGTGTGGGGCACCAGGAGGGTCCAGACCTGCTGCTGGTGACACCCTGTGTGGCTTTGGGGGTCCCAAAGTGGGGTGTGCACTGTGGGCCCTGCCTCTCCTCGGGGACTGGGGCTGGTCCTGCCCCAGAGAGGTGCTGGTGGCCCGTGGGTGTCCCAGAGCAGCACCAGTGATTTGTGGGGTGTCCCAGAGCAGCACCAGTGATTTGTGGGGTGTCCCAGAGCAGCACCCGTGCCCTGTGGGGTGTCCCAGAGCAGCACCCGTGCCCTGTGGGGTGTCCCAGAGCAGCACCAGTGATTTGTGGGGTGTCCCAGAGCAGCACCAGTGCCCTGTGGGGTGTCCCAGAGCAGCACCAGTGCCCTGTGGGGGTGTCCCAGAGCAGCACCAGTGCCCCTGTGGGGTGTCCCAGAGCAGGACTTGGTGGTGCTGCCTCTCCTTGCCCGGGACTCCCAACCCCCACAGGGACCAGCAGCACAGCCTGGGGGCTCCCACACTTGTCCCCCACCCCAGGAGGGGCTCATGGCACAGACTGGACACCTGTAGGGGTGCAGGGTTACCCAGGGCATCCCCTGAGAGGCTCCAGGAGCAGAGCCAAGAGCTCTCCAGGCCCATCCTGTCCCCAGGGGTGACCTGCCCTGTGTCCCTGGCCCTCTGCTGTGCCAGAGGCCCCAGGAGGGTTTATCAGCCCTGCAGGGCTGGCAGGAAGCTCCCAGGGTCCTGCTTCCCTCAGGGTCACTGGGCCATGGCCACCCCTGCTGTCACCTTTATCCAACATTCCCTTCAAACCACTGAACATTACAATATATTTATCTTTCATATATTAGAGATTTCCTGCTTCGAGGGAGGGGAGGGACCCATGGCTTGATTTGGAGGGGAAGGGAGCAGAGGGAGCACCCAGGGGTGCTGGGGGGAGCAGAGGGAGCTGTGGGGCTGGGCAGGGGGAGGGATGCTCAGGGGGCTGAACAAGCCCCTTTTAACCTTGCACTTCAGTACAGCCTCAAATTTGGGATGTTGGAGCCCTTCTGGGAGCTTTGGGAAGGGACCCTCTGTGAAGGGCTCACCCACAGCTCTGCTGAACGAGGGCACAAAATCAGGGAGAGGCAGAGGGAGGGGGAGGAAACCAAAGCTGCTCCCCACCTGCTCCAGCCCCCAAATCCCAGGGCTCCAGGGGGATCTGCCACCTCATCCCACAGCTGCTATTGCCAGGTTTGGAGTGCTGAACCCACCACCAGACCCCACTCCAGGAGAGCCAGGACCAGGAGCTGGGGTTTTGGGAGGTGGGAGAGCAGCCCCCACCCCCACAGCTCCCAGGCAGAGTTTGGTGAAACTGGGGCGTGGAGGGAGTGACACCAGCACCACTCACACACAGGGACTGCTCAGGGACTGGGGACAGCCCCCACCCCCTGCACTGCCCCCAGGGAGAGGGAGGGATCCCAGGGCTGGCTCCTGGGCAGGAAGGAAAGGGGACATGCACACGGATCCGGCCCTGCTTCCTCAGGGCGGGACAGGGAGAGGGGGAGGGAGCAGGAGGAGGGGCTGCAGCAGCACCTCAGTTCTTCAGGATGGTCTCATAGGCCTGGAAGATGTGCTGGGACACCTCTGGTGCCTCGGCATTTCAGGGATAACTGGGGAGAGAGGGAAGAGCAGGGTCATGGAATCCCCCCACACTGGGGGAGCCACCAGCCCCAAAGCACAGCCCTGCATGCTGCAGCACCTTCCCACGGGGCACTCCAGCTCCTGATTCAGCTGGGAAAAGGTTGCTGAACTCCCTGCAAGCCCTCCCAGGGCAGAGCCATCCACATGCAGCACAGGCAGGGGAACAGGCAGGGGCAACACTCCAGCTTTTGGGATTGATTCAGTGCCTGGCACTCCAGGGTGAAGGGTTCCCCAAAAACATCCTCCTCTCCAAAGAGGAACACCCCTTCAGGGGTTTGCTTAAATATTAAACAATTCCAAAACCAATTAGCTCCTCAAGCAAGGCAAGTTAACAGAGAATCCTCTGGGATGAGGATTTTCCAGCTGTCCTCATCCCCAGTGAAACCAGGAGGGCAGTGGGGACATCCAGCCCTCAGAAATGTCCCCTCCCTTGTGCAGGGGAGGAGGCGCAAGAGACTGGAAGGACAGGGAAAAGCATCAGGAGAGGGAGGGAGTATCAGGCAGCAGCCAGGGAGGGGCCCAAAGGCAGGAAAGGCGAGTCCCAACTCCAAATCCTGCAGGGGCGGGCAGGCAGCGAGGGCGGGCAGCAGGGAGGAGACAGAGAGGAGGAGTCAGGAGGCACCGCCCGAGAGCAGGCTGCAGGGAGGGACAGGGACAGCAAGACATGGGACGGCTCGGGGATGGATCCCTGCCCAGGGAATGCTCTGAGGAGTGGTCGGGATCCCTGTGTCCTCCAGCTGTCCCACAGCAGCAGTGTGTGTCCCTCCCACGGTGGGGCTGCCCTGGGGGTGGGAGCAGGCAGGGAAGGGCTGGGATGTACCATGGAGCTGGGATTGCTGGGCTGGATCCGCTAGCTCTGCCAGCACCCAGATGCCATTGGTGAGCTTCAGGGACTGGTAGAGCATGTCCTGGCCCTCCACGTTCCCTCTTGGCAATGGTGAAGATGTTGCTGCCTTGGAGTTTGCTGCTCACAGCATCTGGGATGGGAGAGAGAGGCTGAGGGGCTGGGCTGACCCCCTGCTCCCCTGGGGAGCTGCTCCTGCCCATCTCCTCCCCCTCCTTGGCGGGGAAGAGGTTTGGATTGGGGATCAGGGAAATTTCTTCATGGAAAGGGTGGTCAGGCACTGGCACAGCTGCCCAGGGCAGTGCTGGAGTGCCCATCCCTGGAGGGATTTAGCAGTGGATGTGGCACTTGGGGACAGGGTTAGTTAAGCATGACTTGAGCCAGGTCCTTCTGAGGGGGTGGGACCCACCTGCATTGAGGGAACAGTCTTTGATCTGGAACTGGGTCTCATTCTCATTGGGAATGTCCTTCCAAGTGGCCAGGAACATCTGCCTCTCTGCATGGAGAAGACACCAGCACTGAGGAGCCAGACTGGCCACCCCAAAGGTGCCACAACACAGGTGACATGGCAGTGAAGGTGTGTCACCCCTCAGCAGCTCCCAAAGCCAGGCTCAGGCCAGCCACCTGCTTTTGGGGGGCTCACCCAGTGTGAGAAAGGTTGCAGGAGCTGGGATGGCACCAAGGGACAGGTCACCCAACTCACCCATCTTGCCATCCTCCACAAACAGGATGTGCAGGGGGTGCAGGGTGCTGAAGTAGAAGACATCAATGTTGTTCTTCACTGCCACCTGGGGGGAAAGGACACGGGGTTTCAACACCTCCACCCCACAGCAGGTTCCCAAAATGTCCCCATCCCATCCCAGTGATCCCAGCCCAGCCCATACCCAGCCCAGCCCAGCCCCATACCCAGCCCAGCCCCATACCCAGTCCATTCCCATCCCATCCCCATCCCCTCCCATCCTCATCCCATCCCCATCCTATTCTCATCCCCTCCTCACCCCCTTCCCATCCCATCCCCAGCCCCATCCTCATCCCCATCTCCATTCCCACCCCATCCTCATCCCATCCCCATCCCCACTCTCATCCCCATCCCATCCCAGCCCCAGCCCATCCCTCGTCCCCTCCCCATCCCCATCCCATCCCACATCCCCATCCCCATTCCCCATCCTAATCCCCATCCCCTCCCTCCCCATCCTCATCCCCATCCCATCCCATCCCTGCTCCTGCTGCCACACCTCCCCTGGATTTCTCCAGGGGACCCATACCTCCATGGCCAGCTCCCCACCTGGAGGTTGTTGGGGGGATCCATCTTCATGACAAGGAGCCCACAGTGTTCAGGGGGCAGGGAGATCTCCACAGACTGGTTCGGGAGCCAGGAGCATGAACCTGGAGGGAGCTGCTGGGAGGCCAGGCAAAAGCTAGAGACACCAGGGGAGGAGCAGGGGTCAGGGTGGGGACAGAACAACAACACACATTCCCAAATACAACCAAATCATAAACACTCCTACCTAATCACCCAAAAACTAATTTCCCACCTAAAGCAACAACAAAGTCTTCACCCAAATCAAACAAAAAAAAAAAAAAATCACTCATACAACAACCCTTAACCCAATCAAAAAAACAAAAACTAAACATAAAAATTTACCATCAAAAGGCCATAATCTATCCCAAAACCATTAACTAAAAATTCGCCAAAACTCAAAATCAATAATTACGGTTTTAAAACCAAAATTTAAAAAAATCTAAAACCAACTACACTCCCACCAAAATATCTTAACCACCTATAAAAAGTTCAAAGAGCTACAACTCCTCTTAGCACCCAACTACCAATGCCCCCTAAAATGGAAATGCTCAAAGGCAAAGGAATTCCCTCTACCACACTGCCACATAAAGAAATAGATTATCCTCATCCACACAGCACATACATATTAAAAGACACTAAACCAGCTGAAAATTTTTAAAAAAGTACAAATTACCAAAATAAAAAATAAAATAAAAATAAAAGAAGCCAAGTAACACATGCTACAAAAGAGCCCACCATGCAACCGGCTGCGGCAAATAACCTTTCAACCCTGCTACTCCACCTGGGAATCGCACCTTGCTCGTTCCTGCCCTGCCCACCAAAATCTCCCCTTTCCTCTTACACTTGTCTGCAGCATTTCCTCTGTGCCTTTGAGGGAAAAGCAAAGCTGGGATAAGCTTGAGGATAAAGGTCAGACATGAGAACAGCCTCTTCAGGCAACTTCTTAGAGGCTTTGGGTGGTGGCTCATCAACACAGCACAGCCATCAGAGAACAGGGTCATCAGCAGGGAGCTGTTCCACACACACTCACAGGCGGCTGGGACTCACCTGTTGGGTTGAACTGGATAAGCAGAGATCAGACGCATGACCTGCAGGGCTTTGTTGGTCAGCAGCAGCCTCCATGGAGATGGAGCACCTGGCTGACTGAGAGGTGTAGAGATCTCAGCCCTTGGCTTTCATGGCAGGAGCCACACCTGGGCAAGGCAGACAGAAACGGGTGGCACCCACTCTGTGCCCCCTCCTCTGCTGGAGCTCCCCCCTGGCTGCCAC
>JAPFBE010000827.1:0-25415 GCA_034336665.1 Luscinia megarhynchos | reverse complement strand
TCGATCGAGCTTTCAGCGGCGGCACTCGAGGGTAGACCTGGTGCGGCTGCGGTCTTAGACTTCGCACCCGTCGCGAGGGTAGACCTGCGATGCCACATAGCGGTCTTGGCCTTTTAGCGGCCGGCCTCGAGGGTAGACCTGTTGCCGGCAACCGGTCTCAACCCTTTCCAGCAGCGCCCGTAGCGATAGACCCTGAATTGCGGCAGCCGATCTCCAGCCTTCCGGCGCCCGTCAGTGGTAGACCTGGTGCGGCAGCGATCTCAGCCTTTGAGCCCGTCAGGGGTAGACCTGGTGCCCGGCAGCGGTCTCAGCCTTTCAGCGCCGCGCCAGGTAGACCTGTTGCCCGGCAGCGGTCTCAACCTTCAGCGCCCGGCGCGTGAACGAACTTGGTGCGGCAGCGGTCTACCGACCTTTAGCGCAGCGCCCGTAGTAGACCTGGTGCCGGCAGCGGTCACCAGCCTTTTCAGCGCCGGCGCCCAGCGCGGTAGACCTGAGTGCGGCAGCGGTCTCAGCCTTTTAGCATGACGGCGGTAGACCTGGTGCCGACGGCGGTCACCGACCTTTAAAGCCGGCCTCGGGGTAGACCTGGTGCCGGCAGCCGGTCTCAGCGCTTCAACCCAGCCGCCAAAGGTAGACCTGTTGCCAACAGCGGTCTCAACCTTCCAGCGCCCGGCGGCCAGCGGGATAGACCTGGTGTTGGCAGTCGGTCTCAGCCTTCGGCCCGTCGTAGTAAACCTGGTGCCCGCAACCGGTCACCGGGCTTTCGGCGTCCGGCCCTCGGTGAACCTGGTGCGGCAACGGGTCTCAGCTTTCAACGCCTCGGCGCAAAGGTAGACCTCAGTTGCGGCAGCCGGTCACCGACTGCGCCCGCTGAGCAGACCTGGTGCCAGCAGCCGGTCTCAGCCTTTTGGCTTCGCCGCGGGAATAGACCTGGTGCGGCAGCGGTCTCAGCCTTTGCTGACGGCCGACCTCGGGGGTGAACCATGGTGCGGCTGCGGTCTCAACCTTTAGCGCCCGGCGCGCCAGATAGACCTGAGTGCCCGCAGCTCGATTCTCAGCCTTTTCAGCGCCCACAACCGGTGAACCTGGTGCGGCAGCGGTCTTGGCACAGCGCCCGGCGCCTCGGGAGTAGAACCTGGTGCGGCGGCCGGTCTCTCAACCTTTCAGCGCCCGGCGGAATGAACCCTGGTGCCGGCAGGTGGTCTCAACCTTTGGCCCGTCGCCCGGGGTAGACCTTATTGCCCATAACCCGGTCACCGGCCATTCGCGGCGTACTCGGGGTAGACCTGGTGCGGCAGCGGTCTACGACGCTTCGCGGCTGGCCTCGGGGTAGACCTGGTGCGGCTGCGGTCTTAGACTTCGCACCCGTCGTGTAGGGTAGACCTGAGTGACGCCAACCCGGTCACCGACCTTCAGCGGCCGATACCGGGGGTAGACCTGGTGCGGCAACCCGGTCTCAGCCTTCAGCCCGCCCGCCAAAGGTAGACCTGTTGCGGCAGCGGTCTCAGACAACCAGCGCCCGGCGCCCTTGGTAGACCTGTTGCGGCAGCGGTCTCAGCCTTCAGCGCCCGGCGCCCAGCGTAGACCTGGTGCCGGCAGCCGATCTCAGCCTTCAGCGCCCGTCGGTGAACCTGGTGCGGCAGCCGGTCTGGGCGCTTCAGCGCCAGCGCCTTCGGGGTAGACCTGGTGCGGCGGCGGTCTTGGCCTTCAGCGCCCGTGCAGCGAGGTAGACCAGAGTGGCGGCAGCGGTCTTGGCCTTCGGCGCCATGCAGCGGGGGTAGACCTGGTGCCGACAGCGGTCTCAGCCTTCAGCGCCCGCCGCCAAAGGTAGACCTGTTGCGGCAGCCCGGTCTCCAGACTTTCAGCTAGCGCCCGTGAGGTAGACCTGGTGCCGGCAGCGGTCTTGGCCTTCCGGCGCCCGGCGCCTCGAGGTGGACCTGGTGCCGGCAGCGGTCTCAGCCTTTCGCGCTGCGGCCGTGGGGTAGACCTGGTGCGGCAGCGGTCTCCAGCCTTTCTCGGCCGACCTCGGGGTAGACCTGTTGCGACGGCCGGTCTCGACGCTTCAGCGGCCGGCCTCGGGGTTAGACCTGGTGTTGGTAGCGGTCTCAGCCTTCGGCCCGCGCCAAGGGTAGACCTGTTGCGGCAGCGGTCTCAACCTTCGGCGCCCGGCCTGCGGGATAGACCTGAGTGCCAGCAGCGGTCTCAGCCTTCGGCGCCCGTCGCCGCGGTAGACCTGGTGCCCGCACAGCCGATCTCAGCCTTTCAGCGCGGCCTCCGGGGTAGACCTGGATGCGGCAGCGGTCTTAGCCTTCTAGCGGCGGCCCGTCGGGGTAGACCTGGTGCAGGCAGTCCGGTCTCAGCCTTCAGCGCCCGCGCGGGGGTAGACCTGAATTGCGGCGAGCCGGTCACCGACCTTTAAGCGCCCGGCACCGGGGTAGACCTGGTTCGGCAGCCCGGTCTCAGCCATTTCAGCGGCGCCCTTGTGGTAGACCTGGTGGGAAGCGATCTCAGCCTTTGCGGCTCCGTCGCGGGGAAGACCTAGTGCCCGGCAGCCAGTCTTAGCCATTTAAGCTGCGCCTCGAGGTGGAGCCTGGTGCGGCAGCGGTCTCAACCTTTGCGCCCGTCGTGGTGGACCTGGTGCCCGGCAGCCCGGTTACAGCCTTTCGCGCTCGCCGTGGGAGTAGACCTGGTGCGGCAGCGGTCTCAACCTTTCTCGGCCGACCTCGGGGTAGACACTGGTGCCCGGCAGCGGTCCTCGGCCTTTTACGCCCGGTCGCAGGGTAGACCTGGTGCCGCAGCGGTCTCGGCCTTTGCGGCCCGACCTCGGGGTAGACCTGGTGCCGGCAGCCCGGTCTCCGACCTTTCAGCGGCGGCCTCGGTTTAGACCTGGTGTTGGCAGCCCGTTCTCAGCCTTTAGCGCCCGCCCGCCAAAGGTAGACCTGTTGCGGCAGCCCGGTCTCAGCCTTCAGCGCCCAGCTGCAGGATAGACCTGTTGCGGCAGCCGGTCTCCAACCTTTCTGCGGCCGACCTGCGAGGGTAGACCTGAATTGCCGGCAGCCGGTCTCAGCCTTCCGGCGCCCAGCGGCAAAGGGTAGACCATGTTGCGGCAGCGGTCTCCAGACTTTCGCGCCCGGCGGCAGCGTGTAGACCTGGTGCCGGCAGCCAGTCTTGGCCTTCGGCCCTTCGTCAGCGGGGTAGACCCTGAATTGCGGCAGCGGTCATCGGCCTTCAGCGGCGACTACCGGTTTAGATCTAATGTTGGCAGCGGTCTCAGCCTTTACGGCCCGCCCGCCAAAGGTAGACCACCTGTTGCGGCAACCCGATCTCAACCTTCGCCCGCCCGCCAAAGGTAGACCTGTTGCCCGGCAGCGGTCTCAGCCTTCAGCGCCCGGCGCTCGCGAGATAGACCTGGTGCCCGGCAGCGGTCTCAACCTTCCAGCGCCCGTCGCGGGAGTAGACCTGGTGCCACACAGCCGGTCTCGACGCCTTCGCTGGCCGGCCTGGGTGGGGTAGACCTGGTGCGGCAGCGGTCTCAGTCTTCCAGCGGCCGACCTCCAGGTAGACCTGAGTGCGGCTGCGGTCTTGAACTTCGCACCCGTCCGCAGGGGGTAGACCTGCGATGCCATAGCCGGTCTTGGCCTTTGGCGGCGGCCTCGGGAGTAGACCTGTTGCTGGCAGCGGTCTCCAGACTTTTGACGCCCGGCGCCCTTGGTAGACCTGGTGCGGCAGCCAGTCACCGACCTTTAGCGCCCGGCGCCCGCGTAGACCTAGTGCCCGACAGCCGATCTCAGCCTTCGGCGCCCGTCGCGAGGTAGACCTGGTGCGGCAACGGTCTTAGCCTTTTCGCGCCCGGCGCCTCGGGGTAGAACCTGGTGCCCGGCAGCGGTCTCAACCTTTAAGCCCGTCGTGCGGGTGGACCTGGTGCCGGCAGCCCGGTCTCAACCTTCAGCCGGCTAGCCGTGGGGTAGACCTGGTGCGGCAGCGGTCTTGGCCTTCAGCGCCCACGCCTCGAGGTGGACCTGGTGCCCGACAGCCCGGTCTCAGCCTTTCAGCGGCTGACCTCGGGAGTAGACCTGGTGCGGCAGCGGTCTCAGCCTTTCGGCCGACTTCGGGGGGTAGACCTGGTGCCCGGCAGCCAATCTCGACCTTCGCGCCCGTCGCTGAGGTAGACCTGGTGCCCATAACCCGGTCACCGACCTTCAGCGGCCCGACCTCGGGGTAGACCTGGTGCGGCAGCCCGGTCTCAGCCTTTAGCGGCCAGCCTCGGTTTAGACCTGGTGTTGGCAGCGGTCTCAGCCTTCGCGCCCGCGCAAAGGTAGACCTGTTGCCCGGCAGCGGTCTCAACCTTCAGCGCCCAGCGCTGCAGGGATAGACCTGGTGCGGCAGCGGTCTCAACCTTCAGCGCCCGTCGGTAGACCTGGTGCCTGCAACCGGTCTCAGCCTTTCGCTGACGACCTCGGGGTAGACCTGGTGCGGCAGCGGTCTCGACCCTTTGCAGGCTGACCTCGGGGTAGACCTGGTGCGGGCAGCGGTCTCAACCTTCAGCGGCCCGGCCTCGAGGGGTAGACCTGAGTGCGGCTGCGGTCTTAGACTTTCGCACTCCCGTCGCGGGGGTAGACCTCGTGCCCATAGCCGGTCTTGGCCTTTCATTGGCCAGCCTCCGGGGAGTAGACCTGGTGCCCGGCAGCCCGATCTCAGCCTTCCAGCGCCCGTCGTGGTAGACCTGAGTGCGGCAGCCAATCTCGACCTTTAGCAGCGACCTCGAAGTAGACCTGGTGCTGGCAGCGGTCTCAGCCTTCAGCGCCCGGCGAAAGGTAGACCTGTTACCGCGGCAGCGGTCTCAACCTTCAGCGCCCGGCGCGCGTAGACCTAGTGCCCGGCAGCGGTCACCGACCTTTGGCGCCCGGCCGTCGAGGTAGACCTGGTGCGGCAGCGATCTCAGCCTTTAGCGCCCGTCCGAGGGCGTAGACCTGGTGCCGGCTAGCCTGTCTCGACGCTTCGCGGCCGGCCTCAGGGGTAGACCTGGTGCCGGCAGCCGGTCTCAACCTTCGGCGTAGCCGCCAAAGGTAGACCTGTTGCCAACAGCCGGTCTCAGCCTTCAGCGCCCGCGCTAGGCAGGGATAGACCTGATGTTGGCAGTCGGTCTCCAGCCTTCCGGCGCCCGTCGCTGGTAAACCTGGTGCCGCAGCGGTTTCGACCTTTCGGCGGCCCGGCCTGGGGAGGTAGAACCTGGTGCGGGCAGCGGTCTCGGCTTTTCGCCAGCCCGACGCCAGGGGTAGACCTGGTGCGGCAGCCGGTCTCAGCCTTTCGGCCACGGCCTACGGGGTAGACCTGGTGCGGCAGCGGTCTCAACCTTCAGCCACTGGCCTGGGTAGACCTGGTGCCCGCAGCGGTCACCGGGCTTCAGCGTCCGACCTCCGAGGGTAGACCTGGTGCGGCAGCGGTCTCTGCCCTATCACGCCTCGCCGCCAAAGGTAGACCTGTTGCCCGGCAGCCAGTCTCGGCCGCTTCGTGCTGCGCTGAGGTAGACCTGATGCGGGCAGCGGTCTCAACCTTCGGCATGCTGCCGGCGAGGTAGACCTGGTGCCGGCAGCGGTCTCCAGCCTTCGGCGGCCACCGAGGGTAGACCTGGTGCGGCTGCGGTCTCAGCCTTTCAGCGCCCGGCGCGCGGGATAGACCTGGTGCGGCAGTCGGTCTCAGCCTTCAGCGCCCTGTCGGCGGGGTAGACCTGTTGCGGCAGCGGTCTCACAGCCTTTCAGCGCCCGCCCTGCCAAAGGGTAGACCTGTTGCCCGGCAGCGGTCTCTCAGAACTTTCTGCGCCCGGCGCTGTGCGCGGTAGACCTGGTGCCCGGCAGCCCGGTCTTGGCCTTTCGGCGCCCGGCGCTCGGGGTGGACCTGGTGCCGGCAGCCCGGTCTCCAGCCTTCCGGCTGCGCCCGTGGGGTAGACCTGGTGCGGCAGCGGTCTCAGACCTTTCTCGGCCCGGCCTCAGGGGTAGACCTGAATTGTTGGTAGCGGTCTCCAGCCTTTAGCGCCCGCCGCAAGGTAGACCTATTGCCGGCAGCCCGGTCTCAGCCTTCAGCGCCCGGCGCTGGAATAGACCTGGTGCCAGCAGCCGGTCTCAGCCTTCAGCGCCCGTCGCGCGGTAGACCTGGTGCCCGCAGCGATCTCAGCCTTCGCCTTGACGCTCGGGGTGAACCTGGTGCGGCAGCGGTCTTAGCCTTTCGCGGCCGGCCTCGGGAGGTAGACCTGTTGCGGCAGCGGTCTCAACCTTCGCGCACGCCCAGAGGTAGACCTGTTGTCGGAAGCCCGGTCTCAGCCTTTCGCGCCGCGCCCCAGGGAGGGTAGACCTGGTGCCGGCAGCCAGTCTCGACCTTTCGACGGCCGCTGGTAGACCTGAATTGCGGCAGCCCGGTCTCAGCCATTCAGCGCCCGCGCGCTGTAGACCTGAGTGCCGGCAGCGGTCTCAGCCTTTAAAACGGCGACTTCGGGGGGTAGACCTGGTGCGGCTGCGGTCTCACAGCCTTTCAGCGGCCCGGCCTGCGGGGTAGACCTGGTGCGGCAGCCCGGTCTCAACCTTCGCGCCGCGCCTGCGGAGATAGACCTGGTGCCGGCAGCCGGTCTCAACCTTTCGCGCCCGTCGCCGCAGGGTAGACCTGGTGCCGCAGCCGATCTCAGCCTTCGCGCTTCGGCCTCGGGGTAGACCTGGTGCGGCAGCGGTCTTTCAACCTTTGGCGGCCGGCCTCGGGGTAGACCTGGTGCAGGCAGTCGGTCTCAACCTTCGCGCCAGCGGCGGGGTAGACCTGGTGCCGGCAGCCAGTCTACGACCTTCGGCAGCGCCTCAGGGAGTAGACCTGGTGCGGCAGCGGTCTCAACCATTCAGCGCCCGGCGCGTTGGTAGACCTGGTGCGGAAGCGGTCTCAGCCTTCGCGGCGCTCCCGTCGCGGGGAAGACCTGGTGCCGGCAGCCAGTCTTAGCCATTTGCGCTGCGCCTCGAGGTAGACCTGGTGCCGGCAGCCGGTCTCAGCCTTTTGCGCCCCGTCGTGGGGTGGACCTGGTGCCGGCAGCGGTCTCAACCTTTCGCGCTGCGCCGTGGAGGTGAACCTGGTGCCCGGGCAGCGGTCTCAGCCTTTCTCGGCCCGACCTCGGGGGTAGACCTGGTGCGGCAGCGGTCTCGACGCTTCGGCGCCCGGTCGCAGGGGTAGACCTGGTGCCCGCCAACTGGTCACCGGCCTTTCGCGACGACCTCGGGAGTAGACCTGGTGCCGGCAGCGGTCTCGACCCTTCAGCGGCCGACCTCGGTTTAGACCTGGTGTTGGCAGCCGTTCTCAGCCTTTCGCGCCCCGCCGCAAGGTAGACCTGTTGCCGGCAGCCGGTCTCAGCCTTTCGCGCCGCGCTGCAGGATAGACCTGTTGCGGCAGCGGTCTCAGCCTTTCAGCGGCCCGGCCTCGGAGTAGACCTGGTGCGGCAGCGGTCTCAGCCTTTCAGCGCCCGCCCGCCAAAGGTAGACCTGTTGCCCGGCAGCGGGTCTCAGCCTTTCGGCGCCCGGCGCTAGGCGTAGACCTGGTGCGGCAGCCAGTCTCGGCCTTCAGCGCCTCGTCGGCCGGGGTAGACCTGGTGCCGGCAGCGGTCTCTGACCTTTCGGCGACCTCGGTTTAGATCTAATGTTGGCAGCGGTCTCAGCCTTTTCAGCGCCCGCGCCAAAGGGTAGACCTGTTGCCCGGCAGCGGTCTCAACCTTCGGCAGCCCGCGCAAAGGTAGACCTGTTGCCGGCAGCGGTCTCAACCTTTAGCGCCCGTCGCCCGGGGTAGACCTGGTGCCCGGCAGCCGGTCACCGACCCTTTCGGCGGCCGACCTCGGGGTAGACCTGGTGCCGGCAGCCGGTCTCGGCCTTTCGCGGCCGGCCTCGGGGTAGACCTGGTGCCGGCTGCCGGTCTTAGACTTTCGCACCCCGTCGCGGGGTAGACCTGGTGCCCGCAACCGGTCTCGGCCTTTCGCGTCCGGCCTCGGGGTAGACCTGTTGCCGGCAGCCGGTCTCAGACTTTCGCGCCGCGCCGCGGGGTAGACCTGGTGCCGGCAGCCAGTCTCGGCCTTTTGCGCCGCGCCGCGGGGTAGACCTGGTGCCGGCAGCCGATCTCAGCCTTCAGCGCCCGTCGGCGGGGTAGACCTGGTGCCCGGCAGCGGTCTCAGCCTTTCAGCGCCCAGCCTCGGGGTAGAACTGGTGCGGCAGCCCGGTCTCAGCCTTTAAGCGCCCGTCGTCAGGGGTGGACCTGGTGCCGGCAGCGGTCTCAACCTTTAAGCGCTGCGCCGTGGGAGTAGACCTGGTGCGGCAGCCGGTCTTGACCTTCGGCCTTGCGCCTCGAGGTGGACCTGGTGCGGCAGCGGTCTCAGCCTTTAAGCGTGACCTCGGGGTAGACCTGGTGCGGCAGCGGTCTCAGCCTTTCATCGGCCGACCTCGGGGTAGACCTGGTGCCGGCAGCCAATCTCGACGCTTCGGCCCGTCGCGGGAGTAGACCTAGTGCCGCAGCGGTCACCGACGCTTCAGCGCCATGCCCTCGGGGGTAGAACCTGGTGCCCGGCAGCGGTCTCAGCCTTTCAGCGGCCAGCCTGCGGTTTAGACCTGGTGTTGGCAGCGGTCTCAGCCTTCGCGCCCGCCGCCAAGGGTAGACCTGTTGCCCGGCAGCCGGTCTCAGCCTTCAGCGCCCGGCGCTGCAGGATAGACCTGGTGCGGCAGCGGTCTCAACCTTCAGCGCCCGTCGGGGTAGACCTGAGTGCCTGCAGCGGTCTCAGCCTTCGCGGCGGCCTCGAGGGTAGACCTGGTGCGGCAGCCCGGTCTCGACCTTTGCAGGCGGCCTACCGGGGTAGACCTGAGTGCGGCAGCGGTCTCAGCTCTTCAGCTGACGGCCTCGGGGGTAGACCTGGTGCCCGGCTGCGGTCTTAGACCTTTCGCACTCCGTCGCGGGGTAGACCTGCGTGCTGCGCAGCGGTCTTGGCCTTTGGCGGCCAGCCTCGGGAATTAGACCTGGTGCGGCAGCGATCTCAGCCTTCGGCGCCCACGTCCGGTAGACCTAGTGCCGGCAGCGGTCACCGACCCTTCGCGCCCGGCCTCGAAGTAGACCTGGTGCCGGCAGCCGGTCTCAACCTTCAGCGCCCAGCCGAAGGGTAGACCTGTTGCCCGGCAGCGGTCTCAACCTTTCAGCGCGCCAGCGCGGGTAGACCTGGTGCGGCAGCGGTCTCGGCCTTTCAGCGCCCGGCCGTGGTAGACCTGTTGCGGCAGCGGTCTCAGCCTTTAGCGCCCAGCGCCCGTAGACCCTGGTGCCCGGCAGCCGATCTCAACCTTTGGCCCGCATCGGAGGTAGACCTGGTGCGGGCTATCTGTCTCGACCTTCGCGGCCGGCCTGGGAGTAGACCTGGTGCCCGGCAGCGGTCTCAGCCTTTCAGCGGCCAGCGCAGAGGTAGACCTGGTGCCAACAGCGGTCTCAGCCTTCGGCGCCCAGCGACGGCAGGATAGACCTGGTGTTGGCAGTCGGTCTCAGCCTTCGGCCCGTCGCGGAGGGTAAACCTGGTGCCAGGGCAGCGGTCTGACGCTTCGGCGGCCCAGCGCCTCGGGGTGAGACCTGGATTGCGGCAGCGGTCTCGACGCTTGCAGCCGGCCCGTCAGGGGTAGAACCTGGTGCCGGCAGCCCGGGTCTCAACCTTTCTCGGCCCGGCCTCGAGGGTAGACCTGGTGCCCGGCAGCGGTCTCAGCCTTCAGCGCCCTGTCGCTAGAGTAGACCTGGTGCCCAGCAGCGGTCTCGGGCTTTCAGCGTCGACACCGAGGGGTAGACCTGAGTGCGGCAGCGGTCTCAACCTTTCTGCGCCCGCGCGCCAGGGTAGACCTGTTGCCCGGCAGCCAGTCTCGACCTTCGCTGCGCCCGGCGGAGTAGACCTGAGTGCGGGCAGCCGGTCTCAGCTTTTCAGCTGCGCGCCCGGGGTAGACCTGAATTGCCCGGCAGCCGGTCTCAGCCTTTCAGCGGCGCCGGCCCGCGGGGTGAACCTGGTGCGGCAGCGGTCTCAGCCTTTCAGCGCCAGCGCCAGCGGGAATAGACCTAGTGCCTGACGGTCGGTCCTCAGCCTTCAGCGCCCCTGTCGGTAGACCTGTTGCGACAGCCGGTCTCAGCCTTCAGCGCCCGCGCATAAAGGTAGACCTAGTTGCCGGCAGCGGTCTCAGACTTTTCGCGCCGGCGCGCGAGGTAGACCTGGTGCGGCAGCGGTCTTGGCCTTCGCGCGCCAGCGCCCTCGGGGTAGACCTGGTGCGGCAGCCCGGTCTCAGCCTTTCAGCTGCGCCGTGGGAGTAGACCTGGTGCGACAGCCCGGTCTCCAACCTTTCTCGGCCGGCCTTTCGGGGTAGACCTGTTGCGGCAGCGGTCTCGGCCTTCCGGCGGCCGACCTCGGGTTAGACCTGGTGCCCGGCAGCGGTCTTGGCCTTCGGCGCCCGGCGCCCGTTCGGGGTGGACCTGGTGCCGGCAGCGGTCTCAGCCTTCGGCGCTCGCCGTGGGGTAGACCTGGTGCCGGCAGCCCGGTCTCCAGCACCTTTCTCGGCCATTCGGGGGTAGACCTGTTGCGGCAGCGGTCTCAACCTTCCGGCGCTGGCGCTCGCGAGATAGACCTGGTGCCGGCAGCCGGTCCTCAGCCTTTAAGCGCCCGTCGCTGCGGTAGACCTGGTGCCCGCAGCGATCTCAGCCTTTAGCAGCCGGCCTCTCGGGGGTAGACCTGGTGCGGCAGCCGGTCTCAGCCTTTCGGCCCGTCGCGAAAGTAGACCTGTTGCGGCAGCCAGTCTTAACCTTTAAGCGCCCGCGCCCGTGAGTAGACCTGGTGCGGCAGCCGGTCTCCGCCTTCGGCGCCCGGCGCCTAGGGAGTAGACCTGGTGCGGCAGCGGTCTCAGTCTTCGCGGCCGGCCTCAGGGTAGACCTGGTGCGGGCTGCGGTCTCAGACCTTCAGCGGCGTCAGCGGGGTAGACCTGGTGCCGGCAGCGGTCTCGGCCTTTCGGCGGCGACCTCGGGGTAGACCTGTTGCTGGCAGCCGGTCTCAGACTTCGGCGCCCGGCGCCCGTAGTGAACCTGGTGCCCGGCAGCGGTCACCGAGCCTTCAGCGCCCGTCCCAGGGTAGACCTGGTGCGGCAGCCCGATCTCAACCTTCGCGCCCGTGCGGGGTAGACCTGGTGCCGGCAGCGGGTCTTAGCAGCCTTTCGCGCCGTCCGGGGTAGAACCTGGTGCGGCAGCGGTCTCAGCCTTTAACGCCCGTGCGTCGGGGTGGACCTGGTGCGGCAGCGGTCTCAACCTTCCGGCGCTTCGCGCGTGGGGGTGAACCTGGTGCCGGGCAGCGGTCTCGGCCTTTCAGCGGCCGCGCTAGAGTGGACCTGGTGCGGCAGCGGGTCTCAGCCTTTCAGCGGCCGGCCTCGAGGGTAGACCTGGTGCCGGCAGCCGATCTCAGCCTTTAAGCGCCCGTCGCAGGGGTAGACCTGGTGCCGGCAGCGGTCTACCGACCTTTCGCGGCCGACCTCGGGGGTAGACCTGGTGCGGCAGCCCGGTCTCAACCTTTAGCGGCCAGCCTCGGTTTAGACCTGGTGTTGGCAGCCCGGTCTCAGCCTTCAGCGCCCGCGCAAAGGTAGACCTGTTGCCCGGCAGCCCGGTCTCAACCTTCAGCGCGCGCTGCAGGATAGACCTGGTGCCGGCAGCGGTCTCAGCCTTCAGCGCGCCCGTCGGTAGACCTAGTGCCGCAACCCGGTCTCAGCCTTTAGCCCGGCCCGTCGAGGTAGACCTGGTGCGGCAGCGGTCTCAGCCTTTCGCCCAGCGCGTCAGGGGTAGACCTGATTGCCCGGCAGCGGTCTCAACCTTCAGCGGCCGGCCCGCCGAGGTAGACCTGGTGCGGCTGCCCGGTCTCAGACGCTTTCGCGCTCCGGCAGCGGGGTAGACCTGGTGCCCGGCAGCGGTCTCAGCCTTTCAGCGGCCAGCCTCGGGGTAGACCTGGTGCGGCCAGCGGTCTCAACCTTCAGCGCCCGGCGCCCAGTGTAGACCTGGTGCCGGCAGCGGGTCTCGGCCTTCGCGCCGGCAGCGAAGTAGACCTGGTGCCGGCAGCGGTCTCAACCTTCGGCGCCCGGCGCTGAGTAGACCTGGTGCCCGGCAGCCCGGTCTCAGCCTTTCAGCGCCAGCGCAGTGGACCTGGTGCGGCAGCGGTCTCAACCTTCGGCGCCCGGCCCCGGGGTAGACCTGGTGCCGGCGAGCCGGTCTCAGCCTTTGCGCCCGCGTCCCGAGGGTAGACCTGGTGCGGCAGCCGGGTCTCTAGCCTTTAGCGCCTGCATCGCGGGGTAGACCCATGGTGCCGGCAGCCCGGTCTCAGCCTTTAGCGCCCGAGCATGCGGGTAGACCTGGTGCCGGCAGCCCGGTCTCAGCCTTTCGGCGCTTCGCGGCCATGGGGTAGACCTGGTGCCGGCAGCGGTCTCGACCCTTTCGGCGCCGAGCCTCGAGGGTAGACCTGGTGCGGCAGCGGTCTCAACCTTCGGCGGCCGGCGCCGTGGGGTAGAGCCTGGTGCGGCAGCCCGGTCTCAACCCTTCGGCAGCTGGCCTCGAGGTTAGACCTGGTGCGGCAGCGGTCTCAGCCTTTCGGCGCCCAGCGCTAAAGGTAGACCTGTTGCGGCAGCGGTCTCGACCTTCAGCGCCAGCGCCGGGGTAGACCTGGTGCGGCAGCCCGGTCTCAGCCTTTCGCGGCGGCCTCGGAGGTAGACCTGGTGCGGCGGCGGTCTCAACCTTTCGGCGCGCCGCGCGCAGGGTAGACGATGGTGCCGGGCAGCGGTCTCCAGCCTTTTCAGCGCCCGGCTCGGGTGTAGACCTGGTGCCCGGCAGCGGTCTCAGCCTTCAGCGCCGTCGGCGGGGTGAACCTGGTGCCCGGCAGCGGTCTCGGCCTTCGTGACGGCCTCAGGGTTTAGACCTAGTGCGGCAGCGGTCTCCGGCCTTTCAGCGGCCCGCGCCAAGGGTAGACCTGGTGCCCGGCAGCGGTCTCAGCCTTCAGCGCCCGCGCCGCAGGTGAACCTGTTGCGGCAGCCCGGTCTCAACCCCTTCAGCGCCCAGCGCCCTGTAGGGGTAGACCTGGTGCGGCAGCCTCGGCTCTACCGTCGCCGGGTGATGTTGCAGCGGCAGCGGTGCTCGGGGTAGACCTGGTGCGGCAGCGGTCTCAGCCTTTCGGCGGCCGCGCCTCGAGAGTAGACCTGTTGCCCGGCAGCGGTCTCAGACCGCTTCGGCCGCGGGGTAGACCTGGTGCCGGCAGCGGTCTCGGCCTTTAGCCCGGCCGCCGAGAGTAGACCTGGTGCCGGCAGCCGGTCTCAACCTTCAGCGCCCGGCGCCGCGGGGTAGACCTGGTGCGGGCAGCCCGGTCACCGGCCTTTATCGGCGGCGTCGCAGGTGGACCTGGTGCGGCAGCCGGTCTCAGCCTTTCGCGTCGGCGACCAGAATTAGACCTGTTGCCCGGCAGCGGTCTCAGCCTTTGGCGCCGCGCTGCGGAGGGTAGACCTGGTGCGGCAGCCCGGTCTCAGCCTTCAGCGGCGGCAGGGTAGACCTGGTGCCGGCGGCGGTCTCAACCTTTCGGCGCCCCGTCGGGGTAGACCTGGTGCCGACAGCGGTCACCGGCCTTCAGCGGCCGGCCTCGAGGGTAGACCTGGTGCGGCAGCGGTCTCAGCCTTCAGCGCCCGCGCCAAAGGTAGACCTGGTGCCCGGCAGCGGTCTCAGACCTTCAGCGCCCGCCGCAGGGGATGGACCTGGTGCGGCAGCGGTCTCAGCCTTCGCATGACGCCTGCGGGGTGGACCTGGTGCGCGCACCGGTCTCAGCCTTCAGCGCCCGCTGGCGGGGTAGACCTAGTGCGGCAGCTCGATCTCAGACTTCAGCGACGCGCAGGTAGACCTAGTGCGGCAGCGGTCTTTCGAACTTTGGCGCCCGCGCGCGGTAGACCTGGTGCGGCAGCGGTCTCAACTGGCAGCGCCTCGGGGTAGACCTGGTGCGCAGCGGTCTCGACGCTTCGGCTCCGTCGGGGTGGACCTGGTGCGGCAACGGTCTCCAGCCTTTCGGCGCCCTACGCTTGGGTAGACCCTGGTGCGGCAGCGGTCTCAACCTTCAGCGCCAGCGCTGCAGGGTAGACCTGAATTGCCGGCAGCCGGTCATCGACGCTTCGCGGCATGCGCCGTGGGGTAGACCTGTTGCCCGGCAGGCGTGTCTCAGCCTTCAGCGTTCCCGCGCAAAGGTAGACCTGTTGCGGCAGCCCGGTCTCAGCCTTCGGCGCCCAGCGCGAATGGACCTGGTGCGCAGCGGTCTGCAGTCAGCGCCCGTCGTCGGGTAGGCCTACGTTGCGGCAGCCCGGTCTCGACCTTCGCTGCACCGTCGAGGGTAGACCTGTTGCGGCGGCGGTCTCGGCCTTCAGCGCCGCTCGGAGTAGACCTGGTGCGGCACCCGGTCTCAGCCTTTGACGCGCCGTCAGCAGGTGACCTGTGCCGGTAGCGGTCTCGGCGCTTCGGCCCCTCGGTAGCCTGGTGCGGCAGCCCGATCGACTTCGCGGCCTCGGGGTAGACCATGGTGCTGGCAGCGGTCTCAGCCTTCGGCGCCCGTCAGCGGGGTAGACCTGGTGCGGCAGCCGGTCTCAGCCTTCAGCGCTGCGCCGCAGGGGTGGAGCTAGTAGCCGGCAGCCCGGTCTCAGCCTTTCGCGCTGACTCCGGGGTAGACCTGGTGCCGGCAGCGGTCTCGGCCTTCAGCGGCCCGCCTGCAGGGGTGGAGCCTGAATTGCGGCAGCGGTCTCAGCCTTTCGGCGCCCATGCGAGAGGTAGACCTGTTGCGGCAGCTCCCAGTCTTCAGCGTTCGCAGCAGCCTTGGGAGTAGACCTGAGTGACGGCAGCCGGTCATCGGCCTTCGGCAGCGCCCTGAGGGTAGACCTGGTGCGGCAGCGGTCTCAGCCTTTCACGCGCCGCCGCGGGGTAGACCTGGTGCGGCAGCGGTCTCAGCCTTTACGCGCCCGTCGGCGAGGTAGACCTGGTGCCGGCAGCGTCTCAGCCTTTACGCGCTGGTGTAGACCTGGTGCGGCAGCGGTCTCGACCTTCACGCGCGCGTCGGGAGTGGACCTGGTGCGGCACCGGTCTCTCAACCTTCAGCGCCGCGCTCGCGAGGTAGACCCTGGTGCCGGCAGCCGGTCTCAACCTTCAGCTGCCTCGCGGGAGTAGACCTGGTGCGGCAGCGGTCTCAGCCTTCAGCACCCACGCCGAGGGTAGACCTGGATTGCGGCAGCGGTCTCAACCTTCTGGCGGCCCAGCGCCCGTGGTGGACCTGGTGCCCGGCAGCGGTCCTCAACCTTCCGCCCGCTCGGGGAGTAGACCTGGTGCCGGCAGCGGTCTCAGCCTTTCAGCGGCGGCTACCGGGGTAGACCTGAATTGCCCGGCAGCGGTCTCAGCCTTTCAGCGCCCAGCCCTCGGAGGTAGACCTGGTGCGGCAGCGGTCTCAGCCTTTCGGCGGCGCCCGAAAGTAGACCTGGTGCTGGCAGCCGGTCTCAACCTTCGGCGCCTCGGCGAGTAGACCTAGGCGGCAGCGATCGGCACTCTCGACGGCGTAGACCTGTTGCGGCAGCGGTCTCGACCTTCAGCGCCATCCCGGGGTAGACCTGTTGCGGCAGCGGTCGGCCCTTTTCGCGCCAGCGCCGGTAGACCGGGTGGCGGCAGCGGTCTCAGCCTTTCGGCGCCCGGCGCCCGTGGGGGTAGACCTGGTGCGGCAGCGGTCTCAACCTTCGCGGCGGCCGCCAGGTTAGACCTGGTGCGGCAGCGGTCTCAGCCTTCGGCGCTCTGCGCTCGCGAAGGTAGACCTGGTGCGGCAGCCAGTCACCGACCCTTCAGCGCTTCGCGCCTTGGTAGACCTGGTGCGGCAGCGGTCTCAGCGCTTTCGCGCCCGCGCCTCAGCGTAGACCTGGTGCGGCAGCGGTCTCAGCCTTTTCGCGGCGGCCCTGTGATAGACCTGGTGCTTGGCAGCGGTCTCAGCCTTTCAGCGCCTCGCCCGCGGGGTAGACCTGGTGCCGCAGCGGTCTCAACCTTTCGTGGCCCGAGCGTGGTAGACCTGGTGCGGCAGCCAGTCTCCAGTCTTTCGGCGGCGCCTCGGGAGTGAGACCTGGTGCCGGCAGCGGTCTCAGACGTTCAGCGCCCGGCGCTTGCGTAGACCTGATGCGGCAGCGGTCTCAGCCTTTCAGCGGCGACTTCGGAGTGAACCTGGTGCCAACTGCGGTCTCAGCCTTACGGCGCCCGCGCGCAGCGATAGAACCCTGGTGCGGCAGTCGGTCTCAGCCTTTTGGCGCCCCTTCGGGGTAGACCTGGTGCGACAGCCAGTCTCAGCCCTTCGGCGTCCGGCGCGCGAGAGTAGACCGATTGCGGCAGCCAGTCTTAGCCTTCAGCGCCCCTCCGTGGGGTAGACCCTGGTGCCCGGCAGCGGTCTCAGCCTTTTCGCTGACGGCGCGGGGTTAGACCTGGTGCCGGCAGCGGTCTCAGCCTTTAGCGCCCGCCGCCAAGATAGACCTGTTGCGGCAGCGGTCTCAGCTGTCAGCGCCAGCGCCCAGCGTAGACCTGATGCCCGGCAGCCAGTCTCCGGCCCTTTAGCGCCCGCGCCCAGGCTAGACCTGGTGCGGCAGCGGTCTCAGCCTTTGCGCCCCGATGCGATGGGTGGACCTGGTGCGGCAGCCGTTCTCTCAGCCTTTCAGCGCCCGCGTCAGCGGGGTAGACCTGGTGCACGGCCAGCCCGGTCTACCGGCCTTTCGGCTAAGCGCCGTGGGGTAGACCTGGTGCTGGCAGCCGGTCTCAGCCTTTTCGGCGGCCGTCGGGAGTAGACCTGGTGCCGCAGCGGTCACGACGCTTCAGCGGCCGGCCTCGGGGTAGACCTGGTGTTGGCAGCGGTCTCAGCCTTCGCGCCCGCCGCCAAAGGTAGACCTGTTGCCCGGCAGCCCGGTCTCAGCCTTCGCGCCCAGCGCTAGCGGAGTAGACCTGGTGCCGGCAGCGGTCTCAGCCTTTCAGCGGCGCACCGGGTGTGGACCTGGTGCGGCAGCGGTCTCAGCCTTCAGCGCCCGCGCCTAAGGTAGACCTGTTGCGTAGCGGTCTCAGCCTTCAGCGCCCGCGTCAGCGGGGTAGACCTGGTGCCGCAGCCAGTCACCGACGCTTCGGCGGCGGCCTCGGGGTGAGACCTGGTGCCGGCAGCGGTCTCAACTTCAGCGCCCTGCGCCAGAGGTAGACCTGGTGCGGCAGCGGTCTCAGCCTTTACGCTCTGCGTCGCGGGGTGGACCTGGTGCGGCAGCGGTCTCAGCCTTTCAGCGCCCAGCGCGCCGAGGGTAGACCTGGTGCGGCAGCGGTCTCGGCCTCTGCGATAGCGGCGTAGACCGGTGGCGTCAGCCGATCTCAACCTTCAGCGCTAGCGCGTGGGAGTAGACCTGGTGCCCGGCAGCGGTCCTCAACTTTTCAGCGGCCGGCCTCGAGGGTTGAGACCTGGTGCCCGGCAGCGGTCACTCGGCCCTTCAGCGCCCGAGCGCTCAGCGGGTAGACCACTGGTGCCGGCATGCGGTCGTCAGACTGCTTCGGCGCTCGCGCCGCTCGAGGCTAGACCTGTTGCCGGCAGCGGTCTCAGCCTTTCAGCGCCCAGCGCCCTGGGAATAGACCTGATTGCCCGGCAGCGGTCTCAACCTTCCAGCGCCCTGTCGCGGGGTAGACCTGGTGCGGCAGCGGTCTCGACGCCTTTCATGCGCCCGAGCCTCGGGTAGACCTGGTGCGGCAGCCCGGTCTGCAGCGCTTCAGCGGCCGACCTCGGGGTAGACCTGGTGCGGCAGCCGGTCTCGCCTTTCGGCGGCCCGGCGCCGAATTAGACCTGGTGTTGGCAGCCCGGTCTCAGCCTTTCAGCGCCCAGCCGCCAAAGGTAGACCTGTTGCCCGGCAGCCCGGTCTCAACCTTCAGCGCCAGCGCCCTGTGGTAGACCTGGTGCCGGCAGCCCGTCTCCGGCCTTTTGTGCGCGCCAGCCGAGGCTGGACCTGGTGCCCGGCAGCGGTCTCAGCCTTTCAGCGTCGGCGCTGTAGGGAATAGACCTTGTGCCGGCAGCCAGTCTCAGCCTTTCAGCGGCCGTCGCTCGGGGTGTGAACTGGTGCGGCTGCCGGTCTTAGCCTTCGGCGCCACGCGCAGGATAGACCTGCAATTGCCGGCAGCGGTCTCAGCATTCGCGCCCGTCGCTGGTAGACCTGATTGCCGGCAGCGGTCTCTCAGCCCAACTTCAGCGCCCAGCGCCCTTGAAGTAGACACTAGTGCGGCAGCCAGTCACCGACCTTCGGCGCCCGCCGCCGAAGTAGACCTGGTGCGGCAGCGGTCTCAACCTTTAGCGCTGCACGAGCGGGGTAGACCACATGGTGCGGCAGCGGTCTCAGCCTTTCGGCGCCCGCGCCCGGGGTAGACCTGTTGTTGGCAGCGGTCTCGGCCTTTACAGCGCCCGGCGCCGCAGTGTAGACCTGGTGCGGCTGCGGTCTTAGACTTCGCATGCGCCGTCGGCGGGGTAGACCTGGTGCCCGCAACGGTCACCGGCCTTCAGCGGCAGGCCTCGGGGGTAGACCTGGTGCCCGGCAACCCGGTCTCAGCCTTTTGCGCCATGCGAAGGTAGACCTGGTGCCCGGCAGCGGTCTCAACCTTTTCGGCGGCCTGCGCTCGCGAGGTAGACCTGGTGCGGCAGCGGTCTCGCGCTTTCAGCGGCGCCAGCGACAGTTGCCCGGCAGCCGGTCTCATCCTTCGGCTGCGCGGGGTAGACCTGGATTGCCGGCAGCGGTGTCAGCCTTTCAGCGCCCTATGGCGGGGTGGACCTGGTGCGGCAGCCAGTCGACCCTTTCGGCGCCCGGCCCCTGGGGAGTGGAGCCTGGTGGCGGCAGCGGTCTCAGCGCTTCGGCGCCCGCGCCGTGGGAGTAGAACTTGGATTGCCCGCAGCCCGGGTCTACCGGCCCTTCGGCGGCCTCGAGGTTAGACCTGGTGCCAGCAGCGGTCTTGGCCTTCAGCACACGCTTCCGGGGCGGACCACCAGATGCCGGCAGCGGTCTACCGACCTGCTCGGCGCCGCGTGGTTAGACCTGGTGCGGCAGCCCGGTCTCAGCCATTCGCGCACGCCCGCGAAAGTAGACCTGTTGCCAGCGGCGGTTACAGCCTTTCGGCGCTGCGCTCGCAGGGGTAGACCTGGTGCGGCAGCCTGTCTTGGCCTTTTTTAGCGCCCGGCGCCCTTTGGTAGACCTGGTGCGGCAGCGGTCTCAGCCTTTTACGCCCGGCGCGTGGTGGAACCTGGTGGCGGCAGCCAGTCTCAACGCTTCGGCGCCCGTCGCGAGGGGTGGACCCTGGTGCGGCAGCGGTCTCGACCTTTCGCCAGCGACACCGGGTTGAGACCTGGTGTTGGCAGCCAGTCACCGACGCTTTGGCGCCCAGCGCCTCAAGGTAGACCTGGATTGCTGGCAGCCCGGTCTCAGCCTTCGCAGCGCAGCGGGAGTAGACCTGTTGCGGCAGCCGGTCTCAGCAGTTCAGCGCCCGCGCCAGGTAGAACCTGTTGCCGGCAGCCGGTCTCAGCCTTCAGCGCCAGCGGAATAAACACAGTGCGGCAGCGGTCTCAACCTTCAGCGCCCGTCAGCGGGTAGACCTAGTGCGGCAGCGTCTCAATATTTCGCGGCCAACGGCGGGGTAGACCTAGTGCCGGCAGCGGTCTCAACCTTCGCTGACGACCTCGCGTTAGACCACAGTGTTGGCAGCCGGTCGTCTCAGCCTTTCGGCTGCTGCCGCCAAGGTAGACCTGTTGCCAGCAGCCGGTCTCAACCTTTCAGCAGCGAAGCCGCCAAGGTAGACCTGGTGCGGCAGCCCGGTCTCAACCTTCGCCCGTCGCTGGGGTTGACGGTGTTGGCAGCTGGTCTATGTAGCTTCGCACCGTACCGGGGTGGACCTGAATTGCCCGGCTAGCCGGTCACCGACCTTTCAGCGCTTGTGGCGTAGAACCTGTTGCGGCAACCCGGTCTCAGCCTTCAGGCCCTGCGCCCAGCGGGGTAGACCACGAGTGCCGGCAGCGGTCACCGACCCTTCAGCGCCCAGCGCTAGTAGACCTGGTGCCGGCAGCGGTCTCAGCCTTCAGCGCCCGCCCAGCGGGTAGACCTGGTGCCGGCAGCTGGTCTAAGCCTTCGGCGCCCGTCGGCGGGGTAGACCTGGTGCGGCAGCCGGTCTCAGCCTTTACAGCGCCCAGCGCCAGGGGTAGACCTGGTGCGGTAGCGGTCTCAGCCTTTAGCGCGGCGCCCGGATAGACCTGTTGCCGGCAGTCGGTCTCAGCCTTTTCAGCGCCCGGCGTCGCTGAGTAGAACCTGGTGCTGGCAGCGGGTCTCAGCCTTTCAGTGACGACCTCAAGGTAGACCTGTTGCGGCAGCGGTCTCAGCCTTTTCGGCTGCACCCGGCGGTAGACCACAGATTGCCGGCAGCGGTCTCAGCCTTCAGCGCCCGGCGCCCGTGGGAGCTTGGTGCCCGCGGCCGGTCTCGACGCTTCCCGTGACGGCACCGAGGTTAGACCTGGTGCCAGCAGCGGTCTTGGCCTTTCGCTGCATACCGAGAGCCCGGACCTGAATTACCCGAGCAGCGGTCTCGACGCTTCGCGCCCAGCGCTTGGTGAACCTGGTGCGAGCAGCGGTCTCAGCCTTTCGCGCCAGCGCCCGGTAGACCCTGGTGCGGCAGCGGTCTCAGCCTTCGGCGCCCGTGGCGGGGTGGACCTGGTGCGGCAGCCGATCTCAACGCTTTCAGCGGCCGACACCGGGGTAGACCTGGTGCCCGGCTGCGGTCTTAACCTTCGGCGCCCAGCGCGAGATAGACCTGGTGCCCGGCAGCGGTCTCAACCTTCGCGCTAGCGCCCGGGTAGATCTGGTGCGGCAGCTGGTCTCAGCCTATCAGCGCCCTGTCGCGAGGAGTGGACCTGTTGCCGGCGGCGGTCTCAGCCTTCGGCGCAGCGTCGCGAGGGTAGACCTGGTGCTGGAAGCGGTCTCAGCCTTTCAGCGGCCGGCCTCAAGGAGTAGACCTGGTGCGGCAGCCGGTCTCAACCTTTAGCGCCCGCCATAAGGTAGACCTGTTGCGGCAGCCCGGTCTCAGCCTTTGGCGCCCAGCGCCTCGGGAGTGGAGCCTGGTGCTGGCAGCCCGGTCTCCCAGCCTTTCGCGGCCGGCCTCGGGGTAGACCTGGTGCGGCAGGCCCGGTCTTAGCCATTCAGCGCCAGCGCTGTAGGGGTAGATTTGGTGCGGCAGCGGTCTCAACCTTCAGCGGCCGACCTCGGGGTAGACCTGGTGCGGCAGCGGTCTCCGACGCTTCAGCGGCCGATACCGGGTTAGACCTGATGCGGCAGCCCGGTCTCCAGCCTTTCCGGCCGGCCTGCGGGGGTAGACCTGGTGCCCGGCAGCGGTCTCGACCTTCCGGCGGCCGGCGAGTAGACCGATGCCAGCAGCGGTCTTAGCCTTCGGCGCCCGTCGGCGAGTTGACCTGGTGCGGCAGCGGTCTTGGCCTTCAGCGCCACGCCCGGGGGCGGACCTGAGTGCCGGCAGCGGTCACCGGCCTTTCAGCGCCCGGCGCCGAGAGTAGACCCGGTGGCGGCAGCGGTCCTACCGGCATTTTCGCCCGGCGCCCGTGGTAGACCTAGTGCCCGGCAGCGGTCTCAGCCTTCGCGCCCGCTCAGCGAGGTAGACCTGGTGCCGGCAGCCCGGTCTCAGCCTTCAGCGCCCGTCGCGGGAGTGGACCTGGTGCCAGCAGCGGTCTCAGCCTTCGCACCACAGCGCGCGAGGCAGACCTGGTGCGGCAGCGGTCTCAGCCTTCAGCGCCCGTCGCGGGATAGACCTGGTGCCGGCAGCCCGGTCTCAGCCTTTTAGCGGCCCGACCTCGGGGGTAGACCTGGTGCTGGCTGCCGGTCTCAACCTTCGCGCAGCGCCCCAGGGATAGACCTGGTGCGGCAGCGGTCTCAGCCTTCCGGCGCCCGTCGCTGAGATAGACCTAGTGCGGCAGCCCGGGTCTCAACCTTTCGGCGCCAATGCGGCGGGGTGGACCTGGTGCGGCAGCGGTGTAGCCGACCTTCGCGCGGCGCCGCCAGGGTAGACCTGGTGCCCGGCAGCGGTCTCAACGCTTCGGCGCCCGCGCCAAGATAGACCTGTTGCCCGGGCAGCAGGTGTCAGCCTTCGGCATTTGCGCCGCCAGGGAATGAACCTGGTGCGGCAGCGGTCTCAGCCTTCGGCGCCCGTCGCGAGGTAGACCTGTTGCGGGCAGCCAGTCTCGGCCTTCAGCGCCCGGCGCCTCAAAGGTAGACCTGATTGCGACGGCCGGTCTCAACCTTCAGCGCCAGCGCCACGCGTAGACCTGTTGCCGACAGCCCGGTCTCAGCAGTTCGGCGCCCACGCCGCCAGGTAGACCTGTTGCCGGCAGCGGTCTCAGCCTTTCGCGCCCAGCGCCCGTAGATAAACCTAGTGCCGACGGCGGTCTCAGCCTTTCAGCGCCCTGTCGGCGGTAGACCTGAATGTGCGGCAACCCGGTCTCAGTATTCAGCGGCCAGCCAGCGGGGGTAGACCTGGTGCGGCAGCGGTCTCAACCTTCGCGGCCGGCCTCGGCGTTAGACCTGGTGCTGGCAGCGGTCTCAGCCTTTATCGGCGCCCTGCCCGAGGGTAGACCTGTGTGCGGCAGCGGTCTCAGCCTTCGTCGGCGCGCCGCCAAGGGTAGACCTGGTGCGGCAGCGGTCTCAACCTTCGGCGCGCGTCGAGGGTTGACGGGTGTTGGCAGCTGGTCTCAGCCTTCGCCGCGCCGCCAGGAGGTGGACCTGGGTGCCGGCAGCCGGTCTCCGACCTTCGGCGCAGCGCGCTAGTGAGACCTGTTGCGGCAGCGGTCTCAGCGCTTCTGCGCGTGCGCGCGTGGGGTAGACCTGGTGCCCGGCAGCGGTCTCAACCTTCGCGCCGGCGCCCAGCTGGTAGACCTGGTGCCCGGCAGCCCGGTCTCAGCCTTCAGCGACGGCCTCGGGTTAGACCTGGATTGCCAGCAGCGGTCTCAGCCTTTCGCGCCCGCCCTCGGGGCGGACCTGGTGCCGACAGCCGGTCACCGACCTTCAGCGCCCGGCGCGCTGAGTAGACCCTGGTGCCGGCAGCCCGGTCTCAGCCTTCGCACCAGCGCCAGTAGACCTGGTGCCGGCAGCGGTCTCCAGCCTTTCAGCGCCCGTCGCTGGTGGACCTAGTGCCCGACAGCCGATCTCAGCCTTTAGCGGCCGGCCTCGGTTTAGACCTGGTGCGGGCTGCGGTCTTAGCCTTCAGCGGCGGCGGTAGACCTGGTGCCCGGCAGCCGGTCTCAGCCTTCCGCACCCAGCGCCCAGCGGTAGACCTGGTGCGGCAGCCGGTCTCAGCCTTCGGCGCCCTGTCGCGGGATAGACCTGGTGCGGCAGCCCGATCTCAACATCGGCGGCCCGGTACCGAGGGTAGACCTGGTGCTGGCTGCGGTCTCAGCCTTCAGCGCCCGGCGCCTGGCGTGATAGACCTGGTGCCGGCAGCCCGGTCTCAGCCTTCAGCGCCCGTCGCGGGGTAGACCTGGTGCCGGCAGCCGGTCCTCAACCTTTCATGCGCCCGGCGGGGGTAGACCCTGGTGCCCGGCAGCGGTGTCGGCCTTCGGCGCCCGCGCCGCCAGGGTAGACCTGAGTGCCGGCAGCGGTCTCAGCCTTTACAGCCCGCCCGCCAAGATAGACCTGTTGCGGCAGCAGGTCTCAGCCTTCAGCGCTACGCCGGCGGTAGACCTGGTGCGGCAGCTGGTCTCAACACTTTCAGCGCCCAGCGCCCACGAGGTAGACCTGGTGCGGGCAGCCCGGTCTCAACCTTCCGGCGCCCGGCGCGCGGTAGACCTGTTGCGGCAGCCGGTCTCAACCTTCAGCGCGCGCCCATGCGGATAGACCCTGGTGCCGGCAGCGGTCTCAGCCTTTCAGCGCCCGCTCAGCCGAGGTAGACCTGAGTGCCCGGCAGCCCGGTCTCAGCCTTCAGCGCCCGTCGCGGGGTGGACCTGGTGCCAGCAGCCCGGTCTCAACCTTCGCACGCGCCAGCTGGTAGACCTGAGTGCGGCAGCGGTCTCAGCCTTTCGGCCCGTCAGCGGGATAGACCTGGTGCCGCGGCAGCCGGTCTCAACCTTTCAGCGCCCGTCGCGGGGTAGACCCTGGTGCCCGGCAGCCGGGTCTCAGCCTTCGGCGCAATGTCGGGGGTGGACCTGGTGCCCGGCAGCGATACTCGACCTTCGGCGCCCAGCGCCGCGGGGTAGACCTAGTGCCCGACAGCCCGGTCTCAACCTTCGGCGCCCGCCGCCAAGATAGACCTGTTGCGGCGGCAGGTCTCAGCCCTTTCAGCTGCGCCAGGGATAGACCTGGTGCCGGCAGCGGTCTCAACCTTCGGCGCCCGTGCCGCGAGGTGAACCTGGTGCCCGGCAGCCCGGTCTCAGCCTTTAAGCGCCCGGCGCGCTAAGGTAGACCTGTTGCCCGGCAGCCCGGTCTCAGCCTTCAGCGCCCAGCGCCCGGGAATAGACCTGAGTGCGGCAGCGGTCTCAGCCTTCAGCGCCCGTCGCGGGGTAGACCTGTTGCGGCAGCCAGTCTCGACCCTTCGGCGCCAGCGCCTCAAAGGTAGACCTGGTGCTGGCAGCGGTCTCAGCCTTCAGCGCCCAGCGCCCGTAGACCATATTGCGGCAGCCCGGTCTCAGCAGTTAAGCGCCCGCCGCCAAAGGTAGACCTGTTGCCCGGCAGCGGTCTCAGCCTTCGCGCAGCGCCCGCGGGATAAACCCTGGTGCGGCAGCGGTCTCAGCCTTCGGCACTGTCGCGGGTAGACCTGGTACCGGCAGCCGATCTCAGTATTCAGCGACCAACGCGGGGGTAGACCACTGGTGCGGCAGCGGTCTCAACCTTCCAGCCGACGACCTGGCGTTAGACCTGAGTGTTGGCAGGGGTCTCAGCCTTTCAGCGCCGCCGTAGGTAGACCTGTTGCCAGCAGCGGTCCTCAACCTTTGTAGCGGCCGCCAAGGTAGACCTGGTGCGGCAGCCAGTCTCAACCTTCGCAGCCCGTCAGCGAGTTGACCGGGTGTTGGCAGCTGGTCTTGGCCTTCGCGCCCGCCATACCGGGGTGGACCTGGTGCCAACAGCGGTCACCGACCTTCGCGCCAGCGCCCGCGTAGACCTGTTGCCGGCAGCGGTCTCAGCCTTCCGCTGACGCCGTGGGGTAGACCTGGTGCGAGCAGCCGGTCTCGGCCTTTCAGCGCCAGCGCCCCGTAGACCATGGTGCCGACAGCCGGTCTCAGCCTTTGCGCCGCGCCACGGGTAGACCGCAGTTGCCGGTAGCAGCAATACGTAACACGG
>JAPFBE010000826.1:0-25448 GCA_034336665.1 Luscinia megarhynchos | reverse complement strand
GACCGCTGCCGCACCAGGTTTATCCGCGGCGCTCGCGTAAGGCTGGAGACCGCTGCCGCACCAGGTCTACTCGAGCGCCGGCCGCCGAAAGCGTTGAGACCGCTGCCCGCACCAGGTCTACCACGCGCGGCGCGGCGCGAAAGGTCGAGACCGGCTGCCGACACCCACCCTACTACCGCCAGCGCTGGTGCTAAAGGTTAAGACCGCTGCTGGCAACAGGGTCTACCCGCTGCGCGGCGCCGAAGGCTGAGACCGGGCTGCCGGCACTGTGGTCTACTCGCTGCGCAGCTGAAGGTCGGTGACCTGTCGCTGGGCACCAGGTCTACCCTGCAAGGCAGGAAAGGCCGGTGACCGCTGCCGCCACCAGGTCTACCCAGGGCGCCGAAAGGCTGAGACCGCTGCCGCACCAGGTCCACCCCGCATGGCTGAAAGGCTGAGACCGGCTAGCCGCAACAGGTCTCACCATGGCGGGCGGAAAGGATGAGGACCGACTGCCGGCACTAGGTCTCACCCCGCGCCGGGCGCGAAAGCCGAGACCGGCTGCCAGCACCGTGTCTACCCCGAAGCGCGGGCGCGAAAGGCTAAGACCGCTGCCGCACCAGGTCTACCCGGCGCTGAGCGCGAAAGGTTGAGACCGCCAGCCGACAACAGGTCTACTCGTGCGCCGGGCGCAGGCTCGATGACCGCCGCCGCACCAGCGTCTACCCCGGCGCCGGGCGCCGAAGGCTGAGATTCGCTGCCGGCACCAGGTCTCACCGCGCCGGGCGCTGAAGGTCGGAGACCGCCGCCGGCACCAGGCTCCGCGCAGGGCGGCGCTGAATGGTTGAGACCAGCTGCCGGCACCAGGTCTATCCCGGCACGTCGCGAAGCGTCGAGACCGGGCTGCCGGGCAACAGGTCTACCTGCAGGCGTTGGCTGCGAAGCCGACCGCTGCCGGCACCAGGTCTACCGCGAGCGCCGCGCTGAAAGGCTGAGACCGGCTGCCGCACCAGGTCTATCCGGAAGTCGGGCCGCTGGAAGCGTCGGTGACCGCGGCCGCACCAGGTCTACGGCGGGCTGCCGAAGGCAAAGACTTGCTAACGGCAACAGGCCTGCTACTGCGCCGGGCGCCGAAGGCCGGTAGACCGCGCACCAGGTCTACCCGCTGCGCGGCTGAGACCAGCCTACCGCACCAGGTTCGCTCGGTGTCGCCGCTGAAAGGCCGAGACCGCCGCCGCCACCAGCGCCTACGCTGGGCGCCGGGCGCCGATACTGCGAGGACCGGCCGCCGCCACCAGGTCTACTCCCGCTGGGCGCTGCGCCGCTAAAGGTCGCAGGACCGCTGCCGCGCAAGTGCGCTACGAGGGCCGGCAGCTGAAAGGTTGAGACCGGGCTGCCGCACCAGGGTCTACCAGCGCGGGCGCAGCGTCGAGACCGCCTGCTCGCACCAGGTCTACCTCGCGGGCGCTGGGCGCCGAAAGGCTGGCGACCGCTGCCGCAATTCAGGTTCTCCACGGGCGCCGGTGTCGCCGAAAGTTGCTGAGACCGCTGCCGGCACCAGGTCTACCCCGAGGCCAGCCGCAGAAAGGGCTGAGACCGCCGCCAGCACCAGGTTCACTCCCCGAGGCGGGTGCTGAACGCCAGACCGCTGCCGCCACTCAGGTCTATCCCAGGCGCCGGGCGCAAAGGTTAAAGACCGCTGCCGCACCAGGTCTGGCGCTAAGGCAGCTGGCCAAAGGCCATGGTGACCGCTGCCGCACCAGGTGGTCCACCCCGCCGCTGGACCACAGTTGGTTGAGACCGCTGTCGGCACCAGGTCTACTCGCCGCGCGCATGCTGAAGCGCCGGTGACCGCCGCCGCACCACGCCTCACCCCACGCGCTGGCGAAAGGCTGAGACCGCTGCCAGCACCACGCCTACCCCGCAGCTGCCTGAGTAGCGCTCGGTAGACCGCTGCCGCACCAGGGTCTGGCCTACGGGCGCCGCCGCGAAAGGCCGAGAGACCGCTTGCCGCACCAGGTCTACGCAGGCGACCGCTGAAAGGCTGAGACCGCTGCCGGGCACCAGGGTCTACCCACGGGCGCTGCTGGAAAGGCGGATGAGACCGGGCTGTCGCGGCAACCAGGTCTACTCGCCGCCGCGCTAGGCCGTAAACCGACTGCCGGGCACCAGGTCTACCGGCTGCGCAAAAGGCTGAGACCGGCTCAACACCAGGTCTACCCCGCTCGGCGCTGGCGCCGAAAGGTCGAGACCGCTGCCGGGCACCAGGTCTACCCCGGGCCGCCGACGGAAGACTGAGACCGCTGCTGACCAGGTTCACACCCCGCTGCAAGGGCGGAAGCGTCGAGACCGGGCTGGCCGCACTGGCTCATACGAGGGCGCTGGGCGCCGAAAGGCGGAGACCGCTGCCGGCAACAGGTCTACCCCACGCGCAGAGGCCGAGACCGCTGCCGGCACCAGGTCTACCCAGGCTGGACGAAGGTCGACCGGGCTGCCGGCAACAGGTCTACCCCACAGGCCAGCGGCGCGAAGAGGTTGAGACTGGCTGCCGCACTAGGTCTACCCCGAAAGCGCCGGGCGCTAAAAGGCTGAGGACCGGGCTGCCGCACCTGTGTCTACACCCCGAGGCCGGGCCGCGAAGGCTGAGACCGCTGCCGCCACCAGGTCTACCGCTGGGCAGGCTGACAGGCCAAGACCGGGCTGCCAGCCACCAGGGTCTACGCGCTGGGCGCCGAAGGTCGGTGACCGCTGCCGGCACCAGCCCACCCCCGCGCGAGCACAGGCTGAGACCGGGCTGCCGGGCATCAGGTTCACCGCGCGCGCATGGCCGAAGGTTGAGACCGCTGCCGCACCAGGTCGTTCCCACGACGCCGGCTGCTGATAATCGGGCCGCCGCAACAGGTCTACCCCGCGCAGCCGAAGGCCGGTGACCTGCTGCCGCACCAGGTCTACGCGCGCGGGCGCTGAAAGCGCTGAGACCCGCTGCCGCACCAGGTCTACCCCGAAGGCGCTGAAAGGCTAAGACCGCTGCCGGCACCAGGTCTACCGCGCTGGGCGCTGAAAGGTTGAGACCGGGCTGCCGGCATCAGGTCCACTGCAGGGCGCTGGGGCTGAGACCGGCTGCCGCACCAGGTCACCGCTGGCCGGGTCAGCGAAGTGCTGAGACCGCGCCGGCACCAGGTCTACAAGGCTGGGCCAGGCCGAGACCGCTGCCGGGCACCAGGTCTACCTCGAGCGCCGGCCGCGAAAGGCTGAGACCGGGCTGTCGGGCACCAGGTCTACCACGAGGCTGGGCGCGAAAGGCCGTGAGACCGCTGCCGCACCAGGTCTACCGCTCACGCGAAACAGTCGAAGACCGGGCTGCCGCGCACCAGGTCTATCGTCGCGGGCGCGAAAGGCGCTAAGATCGCCGCCAGCACCAGGTCTACTGGGCGCCGGGCGCCGAAGGGCTGAGACCGCTGCCGCACCAGGTCTACCCTGCGGCTGCCGAAGGCTGAGACCGCCTGCCGGCACCAGGTCTACGCGCCGAGCGCCGAAGACGGCTGCGACCGCACTAGCCGGGCACCAAGTCTACGCGCAGCGCTACGCTGGAAAGGGCTGAGACCGCGCTGCCGGCACCACGGTCTACCCCGCGAGCGTCGAAGGCCGAGACCGCTGCCGGCACCAGGCTCTACCCCGCGCTGGCGCCAAGGCTAAGACCGCTGCCGCACCAGGTCTACCCCGCGCTAGCGCCAAAGTCGGTGACCGCCGCACAGGTCTACCGCCGCGCGCGCCGAAGCGTCGGTGACCGCCGCACCAGGTCTACACCTCGCGCGGGCGCTGGAAAGTGCGGTGACCGCCGCCGGCATACAGGTCTACGCGCGCAGGTCGTCACAGCTTTGTGACGGGCTGCCGCAACAGGTCTACCCCGGCGGGCGCTGAAAGGCTAAGACCGGCCTGCCGGGCACCAGGTCTACTCCCGCGCGCCGGGCACTAAAAGGCCGGTGACCGCTGCCGCACCAGGTCTACCACAGGGCGCCGCGCGAAGAGGCTGAGACCGGCTGCCGGCACTCAGGTCTACCCCGCGCCGAAAGGTCTGAGACCGGCCGCCGCACCATTTACACCCCGCCGCGCGAGCCGAAGTAGTTGAGACCGCTGCCGCCACCAGGTTCTACCTGCGCGCTGGCGCCGAAGGTTGAGACCGGCTGCCGACACCAGGTCTACAGCGCCGCGGCGCCGAAGGCCGAGGTGACCGGGCTGCGCGCAAGAGGTCTCATCACCGACGCGGGCGGTGAAAGGTCGATGAGACCGCTGCCGCACCAGGTCTACCCCAGCGCCGGGCGCCGAAGGGCTGCAGAGACCGGCTGCCGGCACCATGTCTACCCCGAGGCGCTGCCAAAAGGTTAAGACCGCTGCCGCACTAGGTTCACCAGCGCCGGGCGCCGAAGCGTCGATGACCGGGCTGCCGCAATTCAGGTCTACTCCCCAAATGGGCGTTAAACGCCGTGAGACCGGGCTGCCAGCACCGGTCTACCCCGCCGGGCCGGAAGGCTGAGAGACCGCTCTCGCACCAGGTCCACCCCGCTGCAGGGCGAAAGGTCAGACTGCCGCCAACAGGTCTACCCCGCCGACGCCGAAGGCTAGACCGCTGCCGGCAACAGGTCTAACCCCGAGGCGCCAAAGGCCGTAGACTGGCTGCCGGGCACCAGGTCCACCAGCGCCGGGCGCGGAAGGCAGAGACCTGCTGCCGCACCAGGTCTACCCCCGCTGGCGAGCGCTGAAGGCTGAGACCGCTGCCGGGCACCAGGTTGTCTACCACGCGCGGGCGCTGAAAAGGCTGAGACCGCTGCCGGCACCAGGTCCACCCCGCCGACGGGCAGGAAAGGCCGGTGACCGACTGCCGGGCACCAGGGTCTACCGCCGGGCGCTCGGCCGCTGAAGGCTGAGACCGCTGCCGCACCAGGTCTACGCGCCGGGCGGGGCGAAAGGCCGGCGACCGCTGCCGCACCAGGTCTATCACCCGCGCCGCTGACGCCGAAAGGTTGAGACCGGCTGCCGCAATTCAGGTCCACGCCGCCGACGGGCAGGAAAGGCCGGACCGACTGCCGCACCAGGTCTACCACCAGGCGCAGGCGCGAAGGCTGAGACCGCTGCCGGGCACCAGGTCCACCCACGCGACAGGGCGCTGAAAGGCTGAGACCGGGCTGCCGCACCAGGTCTACCCTCAAGACGGCCGCCGAGTAGGCTGAGACCGCACCCGCACAGTCTATCTAGCGCGGGCGCAAAAGGCTGAGACCGACTGTCGCACCAGGTCTACTCCCGGCCGCCGCATGAAAGGCTGAGACCGCTGCCGCACCAGGTCTACGCTGCCAGGGCGCCGAGAGGTCGGTGACCGGCTGCCGCACCAGGTCTATCCCGAGGCGCCGCGCCAAAGGCCAAGACCGCTGCCGACCAGGGTCTACCCCGCAAGGGCGCTGAAAGGCTGAGACCGGCTGCCGCAACAGGCTCCACCTACAGGAGCGGCGCCGAAGGCTGAGACAGACTGCCGCAACATGGTCTACCAAGCGCCAAGCGCGAAAGGTCGGTGACCGCCGCCGCACTAGGTCTACTCAGCGCCGGGCGCAAGAGGCTGAGACTGGCTGCCGCACCAGGTCTACTCGCCAGCGCTGGGCGCTGAAGGTCGAGACCGCTGCCGCACCAGTCTCCCACCGCTGGGCGGGCTGAAGGTTGAGACTGGCTGCCGCCAATTAGGTCTGACTCCCTCGCGCGCCGGCCGCCAAAGGCTGAGACCGCTGCCGCAAGAGGTCTACCGAAGGGCGGGCGGAAAGGATGAGACCGCTGCCGGCACCAGGCTCTACCACGCAGCGCTGGGCGCTGAAAGGCTGAGACCGCTGCCGGCACCAGGTCTACCTGCCAGCGCGCAGCGCGCGAAGGTCGAGACCGGCCGCCGCACCACGGGTCTACCTCGAGGGGCGCCGCCGAAGGTTGAGACCGCTGCCGCACCAGGTCTACCCCGAGGCCGGCATGAAAGGCTGAGACCGCTGCCGCACCAGGTCTCACCCCGAGGCCCGGCCGAAAGGCTGAGACCGGGCTGCCGCAACAGGTCTATTCCTGGCGCGGGCGCGAAACGCCGGTAAGGCCGCCGATGCCGCAACAGGTCTACCCCGCGGTGGGCAGGAAAGGCCGAGACCGGCTGCCGCACCAGGTCTACCCCGCGGGCGCTGCTGAAGCTTGAGACCGCTGCCGGGACCGGTCTAGCGCCGGGCGCTGAAGCGTCGTAAGACCGCTGCCGCACCATGGTCTCACCGGCGGCGCGAAGGCTGAGACCGGGCTGCCGCCACCAGGTCTACCACGCAAAAGCGGCGCCGAAGGTTGAGACCGCTGCCGGAACCAGGTCTACTCCCCAGTAAGGCGCCGAAGCGTCGGAGACCGGCCGCCGCAACAGGTCTACCCCGGGGTCGGGCGGAAAGGCCGAGACCGCTGCCGCACCAGGTCTACCACGCGCTGGGCGCCGAAGGTCGGTGACCAGGCCGCCGCCACCACGGTCTACCACGCGGCGCCGGGCGCCAAAGGCGGAGACCAGCTAAGCCGCAACAGGTCTACCTCAAGGCGCAGCGCGAAGGTCTGAGACCGCTGCCGCACCAGGTCTACCCGCCCGGTCGCAGCGCGAAGGTTGAGACCAGCTGCCGGACCAGCACGCCCCGTAAGGCTGGCAGCTGCCGGCGCGACAGGTCTACCTCAGGGCGCCGATAGGCCGGTGACCGGCTGCCGCACCCGTTCCACCCAGGGCGGGCGCTGAAAGGCTGAGACCGGGCTGCCGCAACAGGTCTACCTCGCGCAGCGTGAAGGCTGAGACCGCCGCCGCACCAGGTCTACGCTAGCGCTGGGCGCTTAGAAAGCGTCGGTAGACCGCTGCCGCACCAGGTCTACCCCAGGCGACAGGGCGCTGAAGGCTGAGACCGGGCTGCCGCACACCAGGTCTACCCCGCGCGTCGGCGCGAAGGCTGAGACCGCTGCCGCACAGGTCCACCCCGCCCGACAGTGCGCTGAAGATTGAGACCGGGCTGCCGCACTATGACCTACCACGCCGGGCGCGACGCTGAAGAGCTGAGACCGGGCTGCCGGCACCAGGTCTACTCGCGCGCTGCCGAAAAGGTCGATGACCGCTGCCGCACTAGGTCTACCCCACGAGGCCGGCCCAGAAAGTTAAGACCGCTGCCGCACCAGGGTCTACAGCGCGTCAGGGCTTAAAGGGTCGCGACTGGCTGCCGCCACCAGGTCTACCCCGCGTGCTGCTGAAGGCAATAGAGACCGGCTGCCGGCAACAGGTCTAACCCCGAGAGTCGGGCCGCTGAAGGCTCAGAGACCGGCTGCCGGGCACCAGCTCTGATTCCCGGTATCGCCGAGAAAGGGCCGGTGACTGGCTGCCGCACCAGGTCCACCGGTGCAACGCTGAAGGTTAAGACCTGCTGCCGCACCAGGTCTACCCGCGCTGGGCGCCAAAGGCGCCGTGACCGCTGGCCGCACCAGGTCTACACGGGCGCCGTGCCGGAAGCGTCGGTGACCGCCTGCCGCACCAGGTCTACCGCTGCCGGGCGCCAGAGGCTCGAGACCGCTGCCGCCACCAGGTCTACTACAGGGCCGGGCGCCGAGGCGGGACCGCTGCCGCGCACCAGTTACACCCCGCAGTCGGGCCGCAGGCCGAAGGTTGAGACGCTGCCGCCACATGTCTACGGGCGCTGGCGCAGTCGGTGACCGCTGCCGCACCAGGTCTACCCCGCGACGGGCGCTGAAGGCCGACCAGCTGCCGCACCAGGTCTACTCAAACGCCGGCGCTGAAGGCCAGAGACCGCTGCCGCACCAGGTCTACCCCTGATGGCCACGCGAAGGCTGAGACCGGCTAAGCCGCACCCAGTACTTTCGCACGGCATGCAAGTGCTGACGCCCGCTGGCTGGTCGCAAACAGCGCTAAAGGCTGAGAGCCCGCTGCCGCGAAATAGGTACGAGGGCAAGCCGCTGCACGCGCCTACTCCGAGCAGCGGAAAGGTCGACCGCTGCCGCACCAGGTCTACCCCGCTGCCGGGCGCGAAGGCTGAGACCGCTGCCGCACCAGGTCTACCCCGCGCCGCAGTCGGTGACCGCTGCCGGGCAACATGTCTACCCTCGCTGAGCGGGAAAGGCCGGACCGGTGTCGGCACGCCTACTCCTGCGCCGGTGGTAGCGTCGACCGGGCCAGGGTCACAGGTCTACTGGGCGCCGCAAAAGGCTGCGACCGCTGCCGCACGGGTCTACCAGCGCGCGCAAAAGGTCGGTGACCGCCCGTCGCACTGGTCTACGCGCTAAGAGGCTGAGGACCGGGCTGCCGCCACCACGCTCACCCCGCCGGGCTGCACTGAATTCTTGAGACCGGGCTGCCGCCAACAGGTCTACCGGGTCGAGCCGAAGGCTGAGACCGGCTGCCGGCAACAGGTCTACTCACAAGGGCTTCAAAGGCTGAGACCGGGCTGCCGGCACTAGGTCTACTCCCGGGCGCCGGGCGCGAAGCGTCGGTGACCGCTGCCGGCACTCAGGTCTACTGCTGGCGCCGGGCGCGAAAGGCTGGAGACCGCTGCCGCACCAGGTCTACCCCGCGCCAGCCGCTGAAAGGCTGAGACCGCTGCCGCACCAGGTCTACCCCGGGCGCCAGCCGAGAAAGGTTGAGACCGCTGCCGCACTCAGGTCTACCCTGCGCTAAAGGGCGCTAAACGCCGAGATCGCTGTCGGCCACCAGGTCTACCTCCCCAGCGCGCCGGGCGCATAGAAAGGCTAAGACCGGCTGCCGCACCAGGTCTACCAAGGGCGCTGGCGCGCCGAAGGCCAAGACCGCTGCCGGGCACCAGGTCCACCCCATCGACGCGAGCGAAAAGGTTGAGACCGCTGCCGGGCACAGGTCTACTCCCGCGTACGCCGAAAGTCGGTGACCGCCGTCGGGCATCCTGGTCTTCCCCGAGGTCGCCCAGCCGAAGCGTTGATGATCGCTGCCGGCACCAGGTCTACCCCGCGGCGCAAGGGCTTTAAAGGTCGGTGACTTGCTGCCGCACCAGGTCTACTACGGGCGCTGGCGCTGAAAGGCTGAGACCGGCTGCCAACACTAGGTCTACTTCGGGCGCTGCTGGAAGCGTCGAGACCGGCCGCCGCACCAGGTCTACCCTGCGCGCGCCGGCGCTGAAAGGGTTGAGACCAGCTGCCGACACCAGGTTCACCCTGCTGAGCGCTGGCGCTGAAGGTTAAGACCGCTGCCGGCACCAGGTCTAACCCGAGGCCGGCCGCTGAAGGCTGAGACCAGCTGCTGGCACCAGGTCTACCCGCCGGTGCGCCGGGCGCTGAAGGTTGAGACCGGCTGCCGCACCAGGTCTACCCCGACAGCGGGCGGTGAAAGGCCGAGACCGGCTGCCGGGCACCAGGTCTACCCCGGGCCCGCGCGAAGGCCAAGACCGCTGCCGCCACCAGGTCTATCGCATAGGGCGCTGAAAGGTTGAGACCGCTGCCGACACCAGGTCTACTATGCGCTGGGCGCTGAAGGTCGAGAGACCGCTGCCGCACCAGGTCTACCAAGGGCGCTGAGCGCTGAAGGGTCAGACCGCTGCCGCACCAGGTCTGGCCAGGGCGCTGGGCGCTGAAGGTCGAGACCGGCTGCCGCACCAGGTCTACTCTACGGGCGCCGGGCGCCGAAGAGGGGCTGAGACCGCTGCCGGCAACAGGTCTACCCCTGCGCCGGGCGCCGAAGGCTCGAGACCGCTGCCGCAACAGGTCTACGCTACGGGCGCGGGCGCTGAAGGGTTGAGACCGCTCGCCGCAATCAGGTCTACGCGCTGGGCGCAGAAAAGGCTGAGACCGCTGCCGCACCAGGGCTCTACTACGCGCCGGGCGCGAAGGCTCGAGACCGCTGCCGCACACTGTGGTCTACCTCGGGCGCAGCGCTGAAAGGTCGTAGGACCGGCTGCCGCCACCACGCCTACCGCGCGGCGCTGAAAGCCTGAGACCGCTGCCGCCACCAGGTCTACTCCGAGGTCGCTGAAGGCTGAGACCGCTGCCGGCAACAGGTCTACCGCCGCTAGGCGGGCGCCGAAGGCTGAGACCGCTGCCGGCAATCAGGTCTACCCGCTGGGCGCCGGGCGCCGAAGGTCGGATGACCGCTGCCGCACCATGGTCTACCTGCGCGCGCGCCGAAGGTTGAGGACCGCTGCCGGCAACAGGTCTACCCCGAGGGTCGGCCGCCAAAGGTTGAGACCGGCTGTCGGGCATTAATTGCCCATCGCGGCGTGGCGAAGGCTAAGACCGGCTGCTGGCAATTGTGGTCTACCCTGCGCGCGCCGAAGGCTGAGACCGGGCTGCCGGCACCAGGTCTACCTGCTGGCGCGCACGCCGAAGCGTCGGTGACCTGTCGCTGGGCACCAGGTCTACCCCGCGGCAGGGCAGGAAGCCGTAGGACCGCTGCCGCCACCAGGTCCACCCCGAGGCGCCGGGCGCTAATAGCTGAGACCCGCTGCCGCCACTCAGGTCTACCTACGCCGGGTGCGGCGCTGAAAGGTTGAGACCGCCGTCGCCGCAAATCCAGGTCTACCTCACCGGCGGGCGCTGGAAAGGTCAAGACCGGCTGCCGCCACTCAGGTCGCCTACCCACGGGCGCGCGCGCCAAAGGCCGAGACCGGCTGCCGCCACTAGTGGTCTACCACGCGCTGGGGCGCCGAAAGGCTGAGATCATGGCCGCCATTACCCAGGTCTACCCCAGCGCGCCAAGCTGAAAGGCTGAGACCGGCACTGCCGCAATTCGTGGTTCATCCCGCTACGCGCGTCGCGAAGGCTGAGGACCGACTCGCCGGGCACCGAGGGTCTACTTCCGCTGTGCTGGCTCGAGAAAGGCTGGAGACTCGCTAACGCGCTGCGGGTCTGCAAGGCTGCAGGCATGAAGCGTCGCGTGACCGGGCTGCCGCACCAGCTCACGCTGCGCACAGCCAGAAAGCGCTGAGACCGCCGCCGCTACAGGTCTAACCCCGAGGCCGGGCCGCTGAAAGCGCTCGTAGCACTCAGCTGCCGGCACGCGGTCTCACCCCGGTAGGCCGGGCCGCTGAAAGCTGTCGAGACCGGGCTGCCGCACCATGTCTACTCGTCCGCGCGAAGGTCGACCGGCCACCGCCACCAGGTCTACCGGGCGCTGGGCGAAAAGGCTGGAGACTGGCCGCCGACAATTGTGGTCTACCAGCGCCGGGCGCAAAAGGTTGAGACCGCTGCCGCAATTCATGGTCTATCCGCTGCACGGCGCGCTGAAGGTTGCTGAGACCGCTGCCGCACAGGTTCACCTACGGGCGCTGGCGCTTAAAGGCCGAGAGACTGGCTGTCGGGCACCAGGTCTGACTTCACGCACGGCGCCAGTACAGACCGCTGCCAAACCAGGTCTACCGCAGAGCGGCCCGAAAGGTCTGAGACCGCTGCCGGGCACCATGGTCTACTCAAGGGCGCCGGGCACGAAAGGCTGAGACCCGCTGCCAGCATTCAGGTCCACCTCGGCGCTGGCAGCTGAAAGGCCGAGACCGACTGCCGCACCAGGTCTACTCGCAAGCGCGCGGCGCTGAAAGGTACGAGACCGGCTGTCGGGCACCAGGTCTACTACGAGCGCCGCGCCGAAAGGCCGAGACCGGCTGCCGCCACCAGCGCCTACCCGCTGGGCGCGCGGGCGCCAATAGGTTTCCGAGAGACCGGGCTGTCGCGCCACCAGGTCTAACCCGAGGCCGCCTAAAGCAGAGACCGCCGCAGCAACAGGTCTACCCACGCGCGGGCTCCAGTTAAGACCGCTGCCGGGCACCAGGTTCCAGCGCGCTGAAGAAGCCGACCGTGCCGCACCAGGCCTACCAAGGGCGCCTGGCGCCGAAGTACGAAATCGCTGCCGCACCAGAAATCTACACCGGTACCGCCGCAGTTAGTTGAGACCGCTGCCGCACCAGGTCCACCCCCGAAAACAGCCGAGAAAGGTTGAGACCGCCCAACCAGGTCTACCCCACAACCCACCCCACAACAAACACCGCCGGGCGCGCGTAGCCAAGACCGCTGCCGGGCACCAAGTCTACCGCCGGGCGCCGTAAAGGCCAAGACCGGCTGCCGCACCAGGTCCACTCGCATCGGGAGCAAAGGTTGAGCCCGCTGCCGGGCACCAGGTCTATCCCGCCGGGCGGCAGGCCGAGAGGTCGACCGCTGCCGCACCAGGTCTTCTTCGAGGCCGGGCCGCGAAAGGCTAAGATCGCTGCCGCACCAGGTTCTGCTCACGGGCGCAGCGCCGAAGGTTTCGAGACTCTGCTGCCGCACCAGATCACCACCCCGCGCCGGGCGCGAAGGCTGAGACCGCTGCCAACACCAGGTCTGCTACTAGGCGCGCCGCGCGAAAGGTTGAGACCGGGCTGCCGCACCAGGTCTACTCAGCGGGCGCCGCCGAAAGGCTGAGGACCAGCCGTCGGCCACCTGTGGTCTACCCTGGGCAAGCGCCAGCGCCGAAGGCCAAGACCGGGCTGCCGCACCAGGTCTAACCCGCAGGTCGGCCGCTGAAGGCTGAGACCAGCTGCTGGCACCAGGTCTACGGGGCGCCGGGCGCCAGTTGGGCTGAGACCGGCTGCCAGCACCAGGTCTACCGCTACGCGCTGCCGGTGTTGCTGATGACCGCAGCCGCACCTTTGCGGTCAACTCCCGCCGGCCGCTGAAGGTGCTGGAGACCGCTGCCGCACCAGGTCTACTCGCTGCTGGGCGGGAAAGCGCCGACCGCTGCCGCACGCCAGGTCTACCCCGCCCGGAAAGCGCGAAAGGCCGCTATGATCCACTGCCGCCACCAGATCTGGTCATACGAGCGCCGCGCAAAAGCTGCTGAGACTGGCACACTCCACTACCGTAGGTCTCATCTGCCTACAAGGCCGCGCGCTGAAAGCGCTGAGAGACCGCTGCCGCACTCAGGTCTACCACCAAGGCCGGGCTGCTGCAGTGCTGAGACCGGGCTGCCGCACCAGGTCTACGCCAGCGCCGGGCGCCGAAGTCGCGACTGGCCGCCGGCACTGTGGTCTACTACGCGCTGCCGAAAGGCTGAGACCGGCCGTCGACAACAGGTCTACCCTCGCGAGCCGGGCGAAGGCCTCGTGACCGCTGCCGGCAACATGGCTCCACGCATGCGCCGGGCGCTGAAGCGCTGAGACCGCCGCCGGGCAACAGGGTCTACCGGGCTGGCGCGGTGCCAGCAATAAGGCGGGCCGCCGCACTCAGGTCTATCGCGCGCTGGCGCCAAAGGCCGCGACCGCTGCCGCACCATGCTGGCCCAGCCTCGCTGAGGCGGCGCTGACCGCGTCGACCGCCAAGCCATCGCCTACTCTTCAGCGCGCCGGGCGCTGAATACCTGAGACCGGGCTGCCGCCACGTGGTCTACAGCCGGGCCGCAGAAGGCTGAGAGACCGCTGCCGCAACAGGTCTACCAGCGGGTGGGCGCGTGAAAGGCTAAGACCGCTGCCGCACCAGGTCTACCACAGGCGCGGGCGCTGAAGGCCGCCGACCGTGCCGGCACTCAGGTCTACGCTACGCGCCGGGCGCCGAAGCAGTCGATGACCGCCGCCGCACCTGTGGTCTACCCGCGGTCGTCAGCCGCTGAAAGTTGGCTGAGACCGCTGCTGGCACCCGTGTACTTTCAAGCGCACGGTGGCGAAGGCTAAGACCGCTGCTGGCACCAGTGGTCTACCGCTGCGCGGGCGCCGAAGAAGTTGAGACCGGGCTGCCGCACCAGGTTCACCTCATGCGCAAGCAGCTGCCAGCGTCGAGACCTGCTGCGGCACCAGGTCTACCCCCGCCGCAGGGAGAAAGGTCGGTGACCGCCAACACCACCAGGTCTACCCCCGGCGCCGGGCGCGAATAGGGCTGGGAGACCGCTGCCGCACCAGGTTCACCCGGTATCGGGCCGCCGAAGTATTGAGCAGACCGCTGCCAAACAGGTCTACCCCACGGGCGGGCGGAAAGGCCGGACCGCTGCCGCCACCACGCTCTACCCCGTCTGGTGAAGTCGACCGCTGCCGCCAATTGTGGCCTACTCCGCCGGGCTCGACGCAAAGGCTGAGACTGGTCACGACACCAGGTCTACCAAGCAGCGCCGAAAGGTGCAAAGACCGACTAGCCGGCACCAGGTCTATCCTACGCGAACGCGAAGGCTGGCAGGACCAGGTTGCCGGCAACAGCCCGCGCAAAGCGCTAAAAGGCGGAGACTAACGGCAACCAGGTTCAACGCTGGGCGCTGCAAAGCGTCCGAGATGGGCTGCCGGCACCAGGTCTACTCCACGGCCGGGCGCGAAGGTTGAGACCGCCGTCTGCCAACAGGTCTACCCCGCAGAGGGGCTTAAAAGCCCAGACCGACTGCCGACAGTCTAACCAAGGCCGCCGCAAAGCTAGAGACCGGCCAGCCGAACACGTCTACCTCGCCCGGGCGAAGCAGTGACCGCTGCCGCCACCACTACCAGCGCGCAAAGGCCGAGACTGGCCGAATAATCAGGTCTACCAAAGCGCCGCCGAAAGGTCAAGACCCAGCTGCCGCACCAGGTCCACCCTCACATAAGCATGAAAGGCTGAGACCGCTGCCGGCAATTGCCCACCATACGGGCGCCAACGCAAGCAAGACCGGCTGCCGCACCAGGTCTACCAAGCGCTGGCGAAGGCCGGACCGCTGCCGCCCAGGTCTACCTCGCCGGCACTGGCGCGAATACTGAGACCGCTGCCAAAACCAGGTCTACCCCGCAGAGCGCCGAAAGGTTGAGACCGCTGCCGCCAGGTCACTACCCCGAGACCAGCAGTTGAGACCGCCGCCGCAATGTTCCACTCCCTAGGCGCGCCGCGAACGCAAGACCGCCGCACCACGGTCACTCACGCCAAAGCGTAGGTGACCACTGCCGGCACCAAGTCTACCGGGCGCTCGCCAAAGGCCAAGACCGCTGCCGCCAACACGCCGCCCACCCCGCCGTGGAGCAAACCCTAGAGACCGGCTGTCGCACCAGGTCTACCGCGACGCGCCGGGCTGCTGAAGGCTGAGACCGGCTAGCCGCAACAGGTCTACCCTTACGCGCGGTGCTTCAAAGCGTTGAGACCAGCTGCCGCACCAGGTTCAATGACGCCGCCGCTGCGCTGAGAGCGTCGACCGCTGCCGCACGTGGTCCACCGCCGCGCCGAGGCGCCGAAAGGCCGAGACCGCTGCCGCACCAGGTCTCACCCCGAGGCCGGCCGCCAAAGGCTGGAGACCGGGCTGCCGGCACCAGGTCTACCCCGCGCCAGCGCGAAGCGCTCGTAGACTGGCTGCCGCACCAGGTCTACTCCAGCGCGCCGGGCGCTGAAGCGCTGAGACCGCTGCCCGCAACAGGTTCACTCTCCGCGCGGGCGCTGACGCCGAAGGTCAGACTGGCTACTGGCACTGGTTCCACAATATGCGGGCCGCCGAAGGCTGAGACCGGCTGTCGGCAACAGGTCATACTCGCCGGGCGGGCGCTTAAAGGTGGGTGAGACCGGCTGCCGGGCAACAGGTCTACTCGCGCTGCGCGCCGAAGGTTAAGACCGCTGCCGGGCAACAGGTCTACCACGCCAGCGCATCAAGCGAAAGGTCGAGACCTGTTGCGGCACCAGGTGTACTCGAGGCCAACCGCTGAAGCGGGTGAGACCAGCTGCCAGCACCAGGTCTTCTACCCCGGGCGCAGCGCGAAAGCGCCGAGACCGCCGCCGCACCACGCCTACGCCCCACAGGCGCAGGCGTGAAAGGCTGAGACCGGGCTGCCGCACCAGGTCTACCCCGCTAGCGGTGCTCGGTGACCGCCGCGCACCAGGTCTACCCCTGAGGCCGGCCGCTATGAGACCCGCTGCCGCACCAGGTCTACCCCGGAGGCCGGCCGCTAAAGGCTGAGACCGGGTTGCCGCACCAGATCTACTAGCGCCGGGCGCTGAAAGCCGGTGACCGCTGCCGCACCAGGTCTACCCCGCGCGGGCGGGAAAGGTCGACCGCTGCCGCACCAGGTCTACTCACAAGCGCCGGGCGCGAAGCGTCGGTGACCGGCCGGCCGCACCAGGTCTACCCCTGCGTGGCCGTCGAAGAGTCTGAGACTGGCTGCCGCACCATGGTCTACACTCGCGGCGCTGCGCGCTGAAGGGGTGAGACCGGCTGCCGCACCAGGTCCACCCCGCGCGGGCGCCGAAGTTGAGACCGGGCTACCGCTCACCAGGTCTACCAGGGCGCTGGCGCGAAGGCTGAGACCGCTGCCGCACCAGGTCTACCAGCTGGGCGCTGGCGCATAGGCTAAGACCGCTGCCGGCACCAGGTCTACCTCATGAGCGGCGCTGAAAGCGTCGGAAAGACCGCTGTCGGGCAATTCAGGTCCACCCCGCCGCGAAGTGCCGAAGGCTGGAGACACGCTGCCGGCACCAGGTCTACCCCTGCGCGGGCTGGAAAGGATGAGACCGCTGCCGCACCAGGTCTACCCCGCGTCGGGCGCCGAAGGCCGAAAGACTGGCTGCCGCACCATGGTCTACCCCGGTGCGCCGGGCGCAGAAGGTTAAGAAAGACCGACTGCCGCACCAGGTCTACTCCCGCGGAGCGGCGCGAAGGCTGAGACCGGGCTGCCGGGCAACATATGTCTACCTACGCGGCGCCGCTGAAGTGCTGAGACCGCTGCTGGCACCAGGTCTAACCCGAGGCGCTGCGCGCTGAAGGCTGAGACCGCTGCCGCATCAGGTCTACCCCGGGCGCGCAGCAGCTGAAGGCCGAGACCGCTGCTCGGCAACAGGTCTACCCCACGCTGGGCGGGCTGGGAAAGGCTGAGAGACCGGCTGCCGGCAACAGGTCTACCCTGGCGGCGCTAACGCCGAAGGTCGGTGACCGCTGCCGCAACAGGTCTACCTGCTAGGGCTGGGCGGAAAGCTCGAGACCGCCGCCGCACCAGGTCTACTCTCCGCTGGCCGCCGAAGCGTCGAGACCGCTGCCGCACCATGTCTACCCCTGCGGGCGCCGGGCGTAAGAGGTTGAGACCGCTGTCGGCACCAGGTTCACCCCAGCGCCGGGCGCTGAAGGTTGAGACCGCTGCCGACACCAGGTCTACCCCACGGCGCCGGGCGCCGAAAGGCTGGAGACCGACTGCCGCACCAGGTCTACCCCACGGGCGCCGGGCGCTGAAGGTTGAGACCGGCCGTCGTACGCAGGTCTACCTTGCGCGCGCTGCCGAAGGTTGAGACCGGCTGCCGGCCGCAGGTCTACACCGTTTAGCGGCGCCGCTAAAGGTTGAGACCGCTGTCGGGCAACAGGTCTACCCCGCAGGCGGGCTTAAAAGGCTGAGACCGCTGCCGGGCAACAGGTCTACTCAAGGCGCGCGCCGAAGGCTAAGACCGGCTGCCGGCAACAGGTCTACCACGCGGCGCATCGCGAAAGGCCGAGACCTGTTGCGGGCACCAGGTGTACCCCGAGGCCAACCGCGAAAGGGTGAGACCAGCTGCCAGCACCAGGTCTTCACCACGGGCGCGAGCGCCGAACGCCGAGACCGCCGCCGCACCACGCCTACCCCGCGCGCGCAGGCGCGGAAAGGCTGAGACCGCTTCCGGCACCAGGTCTACCCCCGCCGCGTGGCGCGAAGCGTCGAGACCGCTGCCGGGCACCAGGTTCACCCCGAGGCCGCCGCTGAAAGGCTGAGACCGGCTGCCGCACCAGGTCTACTCCCGGAGGCCGGCCGCGAAAGGCTGGAGACCGGGTTGCCGCACCAGATCTACTGCCAGCGCCGGGCGCTGAAGCCGCAGACCGCTGCCGGGCACTCAGGTCTACCCGCGCGGCGGGCTGGAAAGGCCGAGACCGCTGCCGGCACCAGGTCTACCAAGCGCGCTGGGCGCCGAAGCGTCGGTGACCGGCTGCCGGCACCAGGTCTACCCCGGCGGGCTGTCGCGAAGAGTCTCGAGACTGGCTGCCGCACCAGGTCTACACTCGCGCGCCGGGCGCCGAAGGGTGAGACCGCTGCCGCACTCAGGTCCACCCCCGCGGCTGGCGCTGAAGGTTGAGACCGCTACCGCCACCAGGTCTACCCTAAGCGCGGGGCGCCGAAGGTTGAGACCGCTGCCGGCACCAGGTCTACGCGCCGGGCGCGAATAGGCTAAGACCGCTGCCGGGCACCAGGTCTGCACCGCTGAGCGGGCGCCGAAAATCGACCGCTGCTTCGCACCAGGTCCACCCTCGCCGCGAAGCCGAAAGGCTGGAGACAGGCTGCCGGCACCAGGTCTACCCCGCTGGGCGGGCGGAAAGGATGAGACCGACTGCCGCACCAGGTCTACCCCGGGCGCCGTATGAAGCGGCCGGTGACTGGCTGCCGCACCATGTCTACACCCCGAGGCGCTGCCAAAAGGCTAAGACCGACTGCCGCACCAGGTCTACCCCGTGGGCGCTGCGCGAAAGGCTGAGACCGCTGCCGGGCAACATGTCTACTTCGGGCGCGGCGCTAAAAGCTGAGACCGCTGCTGGCACCAGGTCTAACCCCGAGGCCGGGCGCTGAAAGGCTGAGACCGGGCTGCCGGCATCAGGTCTACTCTCGCGCGCAGCGCCGAAGCGTCGGTGACCGCTGCCGCAACAGGCTCCACTCCGCGGGCGAGCGGAAAGGCTGAGACCGCTGCCGCAACAGGTCTACCCTGCGGCGCTAACGCTGAAGGGCCGAGACCGCTGCCGGGCAACAGGTCTACCCCGCGGGCGTGCTGAAAGTCGGGACCGCCGCCGGGCACTCAGGTCTACTCCCGCTGGGCGCTGAAGGCTCGAGACCGCTGCCGGGCACCATGTCTACCCCCTGCGGGCGCCGTGCAAGAGGCTGAGACCGCTGCCGCACCAGGTCTACCCCACGGGCGCCGGGCGCTGAAGGTTGAGTAGACCGGCTGCCGCACCAGGTCTACCCCACGGCGCCGGGCGCTAAAGGTTGAGACCGACTGCCGCACCAGGTCTACTCCCTGCGGCGCCGGGCGCCGAAGGTTGAGACCGCTGCCGCACGCAGGTCTACCTTGGCGGCGCTGGGCGCCGAAAGGTTGAGACCGCTGCCGACACCAGGTCTACCTCCCGAGGCGCCGGGCGCTGAAGCGTTGAGACCGCTGCCGGCACTAGGTCTACCTCACGCGCGGCTAACGCGAAAGGCTAAGACCGCTGCCGCACCAGGGTCTACTTCGCGCGCCGGCTGAAGGTCGGTAGACCGCTGCCGGCACCAGTGTCCACGCGCGGCGCTGGGCGCCGAAAGGCTGAGACCGCTGCCGGCACCAGGTCTAATTTCGCCAGCGGGCGCCGAAAGGCTGAGCGACCGCTGCCGCACCAGGTTCACCGCAGCCGCGTCACGCGAAAAGGCTGAGACCGCCGCCGCACCAGGCCCACCTCCGCGTCAAGTCGAGAAAGGCTGAGACCGCTGCCGCAACAGGTCTACCACAGGGCGCCGGGCGCCGAAAACCGAGACCGGGCTGCCGCACCAGGTCTACCCCGGAGCCGCGCCGCCAGCGCTGAGACTGGCTGCCGGGCACCAGGTCTACCCGCGCGCCGGGCGCTGAAGCGGGTAAGCTGAGACCGCTGCCAGCACCAGGTCCACCCCGCTGAGCGGGCGCTAATAGTTGAGACCGCTGCCGCCACCAGGTCTACCACGCGCCGGGCGCCGAAGGCTGAGACCGCTGCCGGCACCAGGTCTACCCTACAACGAGGGCGCCGAAGGTTGAGACCGCAGCCGGCACCAGGTCTCACTTCGAGGTCGGGCCGAAGGCTGAGACCGCTGCCGGCACCAGGTCTACCCCGCCACAGGGCGCCGGAAGGTCGTAGACTGGCTGTCGGGCACCAGGTCTACCCGGGCGGGCGCCGCGCCGGAAGGCTGAGACCGGCTGATCGACAACAGGTGTATTCTGCCGCGCCCTGGGCGCCGAAAGCTCGAGACCGGGCTACCAGCACCAAGTCTAATGCACGCAGGCCGGCCGCGAAGTGGTGAGACTGGCTGCCGCACCAGGTTCTACTCCCGAGGCGCCGCGAAAGGCCGAGATTTGCTGCCGCACCAGGTGTACCCCCGAGGCCAACCGCTGTAGCGGGTGAGATCGGCTGCCAGCACCAGGGTCATCCCCGCTGCGGCGAAGCTGAAGGTCGAGATTTGCTGCCGGGCACCAGGTGTACCCTCGAGGCCAACCGCTGAAGCGGGTGAGACCGGCTGCCAGCACTAGGTCATCCCGCGCGCAGCCGAACGCCGACCGCCGCCGCAACAGGTCTACGCAAGGGCGCCGGGCGCCGAAGGTTGAGACCGGGCTGCCGCAACAGGTCTACTCCTGCGCGCTGGGCGCTGAAAGCGTCGAGAGCGGATGCCGGGCAATAGGTCTACCCCGCTAGCGAGAAGTGGAAAGGTTGAGACCGGGCTGCCGGCAACAGGTCTACTCTACGGCGCTGGAGCTGAAAGGTCGAGAGCCGCTGCCGGCAACAGGTCTACTCCCGCTGGGCGTGGAAAGGTTGAGACCGGGCTGCCGCACCAGGTCTACCCCGCGCGCAACGCATTAGGCTAAGACCGCTGCCTGCACCAGGTCTACCCCGCTGGGCGCTAACGCTGAAGGCTGAGACCGCTGCCGGGCACTCAGGTCTACCGCTGGGCGCCGAAGCGCTGAGACCGGCTGCCGCATCAGGTCGACTCGCCGGGCGGGCGCCGAATAGTTGAGACCGGGCTGCCGCCACTAGGTCTACTCCGCTGCACGGGCGCTGAAAGGCTGAGACCGCTGCCGCACCAGGTCTACCGCGCGCGCGCATTAGGCTAAGACCGCTGCCGCAACAGGTCTACTCTGCGCGCCGGGCGCGAAGGTCGGTGACCGCTGCCGGGCAACAGGTCTACTCCCCGGAGGGCGGGGCGGAAAGGCTGAGACCGGGCTGCCGCAACAGGTTCACTTCTGGGCGGGCGCCGACGCTGAAGGCCGAGAGCCGCTGCCGGCAACAGGTCTACTCGCTGGCGGGCGGGAAAGGCTGAGACCGCTGCCGCACCAGGTCTCACGGGCGCTGGGCGCTGAAAAACCGGTAGACCGCTGCCGCACTAGGTCTACGCTAGCGCGCGCGCGAAGAGGCTGAGACTGGCTGCCGCACCAGGTCTACCAGCGCGCCGGGCTGAAGAAGCTGAGACCGGGCTGCCGCACCAGGCTGTCAGGGCTGGGCGCTACGCGCGGGCGCTGAGGGCAAGACCGGTAGCCGCAACAGGTCTACGCTGGCGCGTGAAGGCTGAGACCGGCTGCCGCACCAGGTCTACTCAGAGGCCGGCCGCTAAAGGCTGAGACCGGCTGCCGGCACCAGGTCTACCAGCGCCGGGCGCCGAAAGGGCCGAGACTGGCTGCCGCACCAGGTCTACCTGGCGGGCGCCGGGCGCTAAAAGGCTGAGACCGCTGCCGGGCAACAGGTCTACTCAAGCTGCGCGCGCGAAGCTGAGACTGGCTACCGCACCGAGTCTACGTACGAGGCCGGGCCGCTGAAAGTGCTGAGACCGGCTGTCGGGCAATAGGTCTTACTCGCTAGCGCGGGCTTAAAACATTGAGACCGCTGCCGCCAATTAGTGGTCTTACCAAGGGCGCCGGGCGCGAAGGTTAAGACCGGGCTGTCGGCAATAGGTCTACCCCTGGCGCGCATCGCTGAAGGTCGGTGACCGCTGCCGCACCAGGTGTACCCCTGAGCGCTAACTCGCCGAAAGCGGTGAGACCGGCTGCCGCACCAGGTCTACCCCGAGGCGCCGGGCGCAAAGGCTAAGATCGGGCTGCCGGCACTAGGTCTACCCCTGCCGCTACGCTAAAGGCCGAGATTTGCTGCCGGGCACCAGGTGTACCCTGAGGCCAACCGCTGAAGGGCAGAGACCGGCTGCCAGCACCAGGTCTTCCCCGCTGGCGCAGCGAACGCCGGGCTGACCGGCCGCGCAACAGGTCTACCCAGCGCCGCGCTGACAGCGCTGGAGACCGCTGCCGCAACAGGTCTACCCTGGCGGGCGCTGGGCGCGCTGAAGGCCGATGACCGCTGCCGGGCACCAGGTCTACCAGCTGCGGGCGTGAAAGGTTGAGACCGGGCTGCCGCAACAGGTCTACCCCGCGGCGCTGGGCGCCGAAGGTCTGAGACCGCAGTCCGCACAGGTCTAATCGCCACGGCGGGCGTGGAAAGGCTGAGACCGCTGCCGGCAATTAGGTCGACTTCGGGGCGGGCGCCGCATAGTTGAGACCGCTGCCGCCACCAGTGTCTACCACAGGGCGCTCGAAAGGCTGATGACCGGCTGCCGCACCATTTCTACCTCATGCGTAACGCGAATAGGCTACATCCGCCGCCTGCACCAGGTTCACTCCGCTGCGCCGCGCCGAAGGTTTATGACCGGGCTGCCGCACACAGGTCTACGACTCGAGGCCGTCACGCAAAGGCTTTGAGACCAGCTGCCGCACCAGGTTCATTCCGGAGGGCGCCGGCGCGAAGAGTCGACCAGCTGCCGCACCATGTCTACCCCGGAGGCGCTAAAAGGCTAAGAGACGCCGCCGGGCACCAGGGTCATACCACGTGGCGCTGGCGTGAAAGGCTGAGACCAGCTGCCGCACCAGGTCTACTCTGGCGGCGCTGGGCGCTGAAAGGCCGAGACCGCTGCCGGGCAATTCAGGTCTACCCCTGCCAGGGCGAGCGCCGAAGCCGAGACCGCTGCCGCACAGTTCCACACCCGCTGGCGCTGAAGGCTGAGACCGCTGCCGCCACTAGGTCTACCCTGCGCGCCGAAGGTTGAGACCGGACTGCCGGCACCAGGTTCGCGACGGCGCGGCGCTGAAGTGTTGAGACCGCTGCCGCACCAGGTGGTCTACCCGGCGCGCGCTGGGCGCTGAGGCTGAGACCGCCGCCGCAACAGGTCTACGCAAGCGGGCGCTGAAGAGCTAGGCACCGCTAGTCGGCACCAGGTCTACTTCGCTGGCGCGAAAGGGCTTCAAGACCGGCTGCCGCACCTAGGTCTACCGAGGCTCGGCCGCTGAAGGCCGAGACCGCTGCCGCACCAGGTCTACTAGCGCCGTGGGCGCCGAAGGTCGAGACTGGCTGCCGCACCAGGTCTACCTCGGGCGCGCCGGGCGTGAAAGGCTGAAAGACCGCTGCCGCAACAGGTCTACTCCGCGCTTCGCGCTGAAAGGGCTCGAGACTGGCTACCGCACTGTCTACGATACGAGGTCGGCCGCTGAAAGGTTGAGACCGGCTGTCGGCAATAGGTCTAATTGCCGGGCGGGCGAAACACTGAGACCGCTGCCGCCAACAGGTCTACCCAAGCGCCGGGCGCGAAAGGCTAAGACCGCTGCCGCAACAGGTCTACCCCTGCCGGGCGAGATCGCTGGAAGGTCGGTGACCGGGCCGCCGCACCAGGTGTACCCTGAGGCTAACCGCTAAAGGGTGAGACCGGCTGCCGGCACCAGGTCTACCCCGCGGCGCCGGGCGCTGAAAGGCTAAGATCGGCTGCCGCACCAGGTCTTCCCCCCGCCGCCACGCCACAAAGGCCGTAGATTTGCTGCCGCACTCAGGTGTACCCTCGAGGCCAACCGCCAAAGGGTGAGACCGCTGCCAGCACCAGGTCTTCCCCGCTGGCGCGAGCGCTGAACGCCGCAGACCGGCCGGGCCGGGCAACAGGTCTACCAGCGCAGCGTAAAGGCTGAGACCGGGCGGCCGGGCAACAGGTCTACTCTCTGGCGCGCCGCGCCGAAGGCCGAGACCGCTGCCGGGCAATTCAGGTCTACCTTTGCGCGGGGCGGGAAAGGCTGGAGACCGCCGCTGCCGGCAACAGGTCTACTTCGGCGGCGCTGCCGAAGCAGTCGCAGAGCCGCTGCCGCAACAGGCTCTACCCCACGCATGGGCGTGGAGCAAGCGCTGAGACCGCTGCCGGGCACTAGGTCGACTCCGCGCGGGCGGGCGCTGAATAGTTGAGACCGGGCTGCCGCCACTAGGTCTACTCTACGGGCGCCGGGCGCTGAAGGCTGAGACCGCTGCCGCACCAGGTCTACCCCCAAGGGCGCTAACGCGAATAGGGCTAAGACCGCTGCCTGCACCAGGTCTACCCCGCGGCGCTGCGCTGAAGGTTGAGACCGCTGCCGCACCAGGTCTACCCCCGAGGCCGGCCGCTGAAGTGTTGAGACCAGTTGCCGGGCACCAGGTCTACTCCCGAGGCGCCGGCGCTGAAGGTCGGTGACCAGCTGTCGCACCATGTCTACCCCGAGGCGCCGAGCGTAAAAGGCTAAGACTGGCCGTCGGGCACCAGGTCTACCACGCAGCGCCGGGCGCCGAAGGCTGAGACCGCTGCCGGCACCAGGTCTACTCTCGCGGGCGCAGCGCTTAAAGACTCGAGACCGGCCGCCGACACCACGCCTACCTCGAGGGCGCCGGGCGCCGAAGGTCGGTGACCGGGCTGCCGGCACCAGGTCTACCCCGCCGCACAACGCGAAAGGTTAAGATCGGGCTGCCGGCACCAGGTCTACCCCGAGGCCGCCGAGAAGCGTTGAGACCGCTGCCGGCACCAGTGGTCTACCCCTGCGCGCTGGCGCCGAAGCGTCGAGACCGGGCTGCCGCACCAGGTCTACCCTCGCTGGCGCGAAGCCGAAGCGTCGGTGACCGCTGTCGGGCACCAGTTCCACCCTCGCCGCGCGGGCGCTGAAGGTTGAGACCGCTGCCGCCACCAGGTCTACTCGCGGGCGCCGAAGTAGTTGAGACCGCTGCCGGCACCAGTTCCACTCAGCGCGCCGGGCGCTGAAGGCTGAGACCGGCCGCCGCAAGAGGTCTACCGAGCGCGCGGCTGGAAAGGCTGGAGACCGGGCTGTCGGCAACAGGGTCTACCAAGGCGCCGGGCGCCGAAGCGCCGATCAATCGCTGCCAGCACCAGGTCTACCAGCGGGCGCCGCGAAAGGCTGAGAGACCGCTCCCGGCAACAGGCTCTCCACGATGCAGGGCGCGCCGCCGAAAGGCTGAGACCGCTGCCGCAACAGGTCTACCTCTGCGCCGGGCGCCGAAGCGCTAAGAGCCGCTGCCGCAACAGGTCTACCGCTGCGGGCGGGAAAGGCTGGAGACCGGCCGTCGCACCAGGTCTACCTCGAGGCGCTGGGCGCTGAAAAACCGAGACCGCTGCCGGCACCAGGTCTACCGCGAGCGCCGGGCGCGAAGAGGTTGAGACTGGCTGCCGCACCAGGTCTACGCACAGCGCCGGGCGCTGAAAGGGCTGAGACCGCTGCCGCACCAGGTCGCACTCCCGCGCGCGGGCGCGAATAGTTGAGACCGGGCTGCCGCCACTAGGTTCACGCCGGGCGCTGAAAGGGCTGAGACCGCTGCCGCACCAGGTCTACTCACGGGCGCGAGCGCCGAAGGTCGGTGACCGCCGCCGCACCACGCCTACCTCGAAGCAACGCGCGAAAGGTTAAGACCGGCTGCCGCACCAGGTCTACCCCGAGTGCCGGCCGAGAAAGGCTGC
>JAPFBE010000825.1:0-25502 GCA_034336665.1 Luscinia megarhynchos | reverse complement strand
CACTGAGGGACCACAGGCCCCCTGAGCCCCGAGCCTGGAGTGACCACAGCCCCCCTGAGCCCCGAGCCCTGAGTGACCCCCAGCCCTGAGCCCAGAGTGACCCCCAGCCCTGAGTGACCCCCAGCCCTGAGTGACCCGCGAGCCCTGAGCCCCCAGTGACCCCGGGCACTGAGTGACCCCCAGCCCTGAGCCCAGAGTGACCCCCAGCCCTGAGTGACCCCCAGCCCTGAGTGACCCCCCAGCCCCCTGAGCCCCGAGCCTGGAGTGACCCCCAGCCCTGAGTGACCCCCAGCCCAGAGTGACCCCCAGCCCCGAGCCTGGAGTGACCCCCCTGCCCCCTGAGCCCCGAGCCCTGAGTGACCCCCCAGCCCTGACCCCGCAGTGATCCCGGGTACTGAGTGACCACAGCGCCCCTGAGCCCCGAGCCCCCGGAGTGACACATCCCTGAGCCCCCGAGCCTGCAGTGACCCCCTGCCCTGAGTGACCCCCAGCCCTGAGCCCCGAGTGACCCCAGGCACTGAATGACCCCCAGCCCCCTGAGCCTGGAGTGACCCCCAGCCCTGACCCCGGGCACTGAGTGACTAGCCCTGAGCCCCGGAGTGACCCCGGGCACTGAGTGACCCCAGCCCCCCTGAGCCCAGAGTGACCCCCGGCCCTGACCCCCGCGAGTGACCCCCGGGCACTGAGTGACCCCCAGCCCCCTGAGCCCAGAGTGACCCCGGCCCTGACCCCGCAGTGACCCCGGGCACTGAGTGACCCCCAGCCCCCCAGCCCTGACCCCGAGTGCCCCCCGGCGCTGAGCACTGACCCCTCCGAGCAGGCTGCCCCCAGGGCTGGTGTGGCTCAACGCCTCTGGACCTGCTGGACGCCAGCGGGGCTGCACCGGGGGCTGCATACACCGACCTGGATGAGGTGGGGGGTCCCAGGGGGGGCTCTGCTGGGAGTCCTGGGTGGTTTGGGAGGGGTCCGGGGGGTTTGGGGGAGCCCTGGAGAAGCGGGAGGGATGTGGAGGTCTCCTGGGTGGATCCCCGAGTGGGTTGGGGGAGTGGGGCAGATTTGGGGGGTCCTGTGCCATTCCAGATGGGCTCTGGCACCCCACACTTCCTCCAGGCGCTGAGAGAGTTCGGGCGTCCCCCCTGGGAACAGCCCCCCAGTGTGGATGAGCCGCTCAGGTACCCCCTGATGGGACAGGGACCCCTCCCCAGGAGGGACACCCTGAACTGGGGGGTCCCAGGATGAAAACTCCGAGACCAGGACTCCACTGGGAGCCCAGTTTAACCCCCCCAGGACCCCGGTTCTTCCCCTCCGAGGGGTCTCGGTGCCCCCTCTGACCCCTCTGACCCCCTGTGACCATCTCCTGTCCCTGCCCAGCCCCCCGGTGACCCCCGGATGACCCCGCTGACCCCGAGCTGGCTCAGGCCGTGGCTGCCGCCCGCGGGGCCGCCCCCGCGGTGAGTGACGGGCGTGGGGGTGACCCCACCGGGCGTGTCCCCGACGATGGCACCCCCGGGGTGGGGGTGGGGAGTCGGTGCCCAACGCCCCCGACTCCCGCAGGTGGGGGCGGCTGCCGGGGCATCGCGGGCGCGGGTGTTGCGCGAGGCGTCGGCGGCCCTGGGGGGGGGACACGGGAGCCCTGAGGACAACGGGGACAGCGACGGGAGCGGCGACAGCGACGGGAGCGGCGACAGCGACGGGAGCCTGCAGAGGGCGCTGCTGCGCTGGGCGGCGCGCGCGGAGCTCGCGGGCGGGGCCGTGCAGGTGGGCGGGGCCGGAGCGGGAGGGCGGGGCACAGCAGGGGGCGGGGCTTGACAGAAAGCGGGGCCGTGCAGGTGGGCGGGGCTTGACAGGGCGAAACCGCACAGGTGGGCGGGGCTTGACAAAAAGGCGGGGCTGTTCAGGTGGGCGGGGCAGGGTAAAGCGGGGGGCGGGGCTTAACAGGGCGCGTGGCCCCGAGTGGGCGTGGCCTGTCCCGTTGCAGGAGGTGCCCGGGGCCGGGCCCTGGTGACGCGGCGGCCGCTGGGGGTGCTGGGCGTGGTCTGGGGCTGGCCCCGCCCCCTGGCGCGCCGCGGCTCCTCCTCCCGGCGCTCGCGCTCGGCAACTGCGTCGTGGTGGTGGCGCCCCCCTGGCGGCGGCGGGCCCGCGCAGCGGCTGCGGAAGGTGCGGACCCGCGGGACCCCCCCCCAAAATAGCCCCCCGTGTCACCCACCCCGTGTGTCGCCTCCCCGCTGCAAACCCACCGGAGCCCCCTGAACGTCTCCCTCATGATCCTCGGGGTGTCCCCCAAAAATCCCCCCAGGTGCCCCCACGAAACCTTCTCCGGGCGCAGCCGGTGTCCAGGAAATCCCCGGTGACACTGCCCCTTCCCCTGTGTCCCCAGGCCTGGTGGCCGCGGGGCTCCCGGGGGCGCCCTGACGGTGCTCTCCCGGGAATCCCCGGGGGTCCGGGTGCCGCCTGAGGCGGCAGCGGCCGGACGGGCTCTGGATCTGCGGGGCGGCCGCGGTGAGTGGGGGGCCGCGGGGAAATGGGATGTGGGGACGCGAGGGTGGTGGGCAGTGACACCGCGGCGATGGCCGCGAAATTTAGTCCTGCCGTGGGACGGCTGCTGCGGGGGGATTTGGGGCGAGGGGGGACATCACCCCAGCTGTCCCCAGCTGTCCCTCTCTTGTTCCGCCTACCCAGGATTGCGACTGGGCCTCCGCCGTGAGCGTCCCCCGCGTCGGGGGGGGGGTCCCGCTGGGGATCCTGGGGGTCTGGGCAGGAGCCGCCCCCGGCGCCGAGCGGGAGCTGAGCTGCGCTGCACTTCGCCCCCACTGCCTTTGGTTGGCGTGGGGCGGTCCCTGAGCCCCCCAGGACGCGAAAACCTGCGGGCTTTCAGACCGCGCGCTGCGCCCCCTCCCCAATAAACCGCTCCGAGCCGCAGCCGCCGCCGTGTTCAGGTGCTTTGTGGGGGCCCGGGGCTCTCGGGCTGGGCAGCCGGGGGATATTTTTGGGTGCCCCTGCCCCGCACGTGCCCGGACGGGCCCCTCCCTCGCTCTCGGGGCAGCTGCACCCAGAGCGCTGCGGGGCGGGCGGGGGTCCCGAGCGGCGGAGCTCCTGCGGGTCGGGGGAGGGAGTGCGTGGGTGAGGAGGCGGCCGGGGGTCCTTGGGAGGCGGCCGGCACGTCCCGCAGCCCCCTGCTTTCCTGGGCTCGCCTCCGGTCCCGCTGCTTTCGGCGGTCCCGGGCGGGTCAGGGTTCCCGTGTGCCGCCCCCAGCTCGGCACCGCCATGGACGTGTCCCCCCAGCTGTGCTCTGGTAAGAAGCGACACCCCTCCCCTCAGTGCGCCCCCTCTGGGACCCCCCGTGAGAGCCCCCTCGGGACGCCCAGAGCCCCCCGGTGCCCCCCCCAGGTGCTGCTTGCCTCGCTCCTCCTGGCCGCGCCCACCCCCAGCAGCTGCTGCCTCCCTCGGCTTTAACCCCGTCAGCAGCACCTTCCGCGCCCACCTCTCAACAACCTGGTGAGACCCCCGCCCCAGGGACCCCCCCCTCCCGCCCACCCTGGGCGCCCTCCCCTGACCTCCGGGATCCGCCCGAGGCCCAGAGGATTCCCTGAGCCCCCCACGCCCCCAACTCCCCTCATTCCCCAGGGAAAGCCCTCATCCCGGGTTCCAAACACCCCTGCACCCCAAAAGGGTCGTTGGGGACCCCCGAGTGCCCCCTCCAGCCCCCTGGGCTGTTTTTGGGGACCCCCTGGCTCCGCCCCACAGAACCCCCTGGCTGCTCCGAAGTTGACTACCCCGTGGCGATGCCCAGCAACCTCGGAGCAGGTAGAGCTCCCCCGAACCCCACGATGTGCACGAATCCTTTGCGGCCTCTGACACCTCCCCTGACCTGTGTCCCCCAAACCCCGACCCCCCAGGACAGTGCGGCTGCTCTGGATCTCTGGGGGCTGCATTCTCTGGGGCTTGGCTCTGCAGCGAATGCTGCCGGTGGCGGGGAGGATTTGGCGCCCCCTGCTCGGGAACCTCCTTGCCCAGCTCCTCACTTCGTGGACGATTGTCACATCCAGGTGGGGGGTCCCCGGGGGCCCTGAGGGGGCAGGGGTCCTGGAAGGAGGAGGGGGGAGCTGGGAGGCCTCGGGTGGGCGTGTTATGTGGGCGGTCCTGGGGGCCAAGGTGAGTCTGGGGGTACCCTGGGTGTCTCTGGGGCTCTTGGGCTTTGGGGACCCCGCAGGGGTCTGGGGGTTGCCTGGGGTGCCCAGGCAACTGGGGGGTCTGGGGGCTGCAGGATCTCTGGGGCGCTTCTGGGCTTCCCAGGGTGGTTCAGAAGGGGTCTCGGGGTCCCCTGGGGGGCTCCTGTGACTTCAGGACCCCCAGGGCTGTGTCCGCTGAGACGGGTGAATGTCGCGAGCTGCTGGAGACCCTGGCGAGCACCTGGGGCTGAGGGAGACTTCCACTTTCCTGGCTGGCGCCGGGCTATGCTGGGCCAGCTAGGTACTCTCAGGTACTCCCCCCGGGACCCCCCAGGAGACCGCCCGCCCTGAGGGTGCAGCTGCTGACCTCGTGTCCCCCCAGGCGCCGGGCGCTGACTCGTCCGGCCGCAGCGCACGAGGGGGACCCTGGGGGCTGTGGTGGGACTCAGCCTCCGCCGGGCACGGGCTGGTGCTGCTGGGGGGAGTTGGGGGGGCCCTGGGCCTGGCGGCGGCGGCCTGGGTGCTGTGGAGGAGACCCTGCGCCCAGGTGGGGATGCTGGGGGCACTGGAGGGCACTGGGGACACCGGAGGGGACGGGGTTACCGGGGACCCTGGGGGTGGGGGCACGGGTGCACTGCGTGTTGGGGGCGCCAGAACAGAGGGTGCTGGGAGTCTCGGGGTCACTGGGAGCACTGGGGAGCACTGGGAGGTCACTCCTCAGGCAGCCCCTCACACACAGGACCCCCTACACTGGAGCTGACGGGACCTGAGTGGCTGAGCGCGACACCTGGGGACAGACACAGGTACTGGGAGGGCTCTGGATACTGGGATCACTGCGAATATCCTGACGGGAGACCCCTGGATCGCCAGCTCCTCACCCTCTGTCCCTGCCCAGGCTGGCCTGAGCCACTGGTGAGAGACGGGGACCCCCCAGTTCCCTGCTGGAGGCCCCCGGGGGGCTACACCGGGATCTCCCGGAGCCACGGAGAGACGAGGGGCCCGGCCCCCTGCAGTGCCCATAAAGCTGATGCTGACACCCTGACTCTGACCCTGCTCGGGAGCAACGGGGACGAAGGCTGGGGTGGGCGCAGCAGTGCCCAACTGGTGTTTACTGGGGGGGGTCTCACAGGGGTGGGGGGCTCTGGTAGCGAAGCTGGGGCTGGGGCCACTGGCGGGGCAGGAGGTAGAGCAGCGCCAGCAGCGCCAGCAGCCACAGCCCAGGGCTTACAGCTGCACCGCTGGGCGACAGCAGCGCCTCACACGTGACAGCGTGCCACCGCCGGCCACCTCCTGGCTGCTCCCTGCCTGGCCTCCTCCCGACAGCGCCGTCCCCGTGTCCCTCCTCCCTCCTCCCTCCTCTGCCTGCTCCTCCTCCCTCCTCTGCCTGCTCCTCCTCCTCCCTCTGCCTGCTCCTCCTCCTCCTCCCCTGTCCCCGGGCTCCTGGGAAGAACCCCAGGGTCGGGCTGAGGGCGCCTAGGGCGGCCAGCCCTGCCCCTCCCTTACCCGGCTCGCTGCCGCCGTGTCCTGGATGGCCAGCTGGCCGCGCGGGCACCACGGGCGCCTGTGGGGCGGGAGGAGGGCGGGATGCTGAGCAGAGGAGCCTGGGGCAGCCCGGGGATGTCCCCCCCCCTGCTCGTGTCCCCCCGTACATGGCCCAGGCGCCCTGCGAGAGCCGCCCAGCTGCTCGTCGCGAGCCGTGTCTCCAGACGCACCTCCTAGTGGAGACAAAGGGGTCGTCACCGTGATCCCCACATAGAGGGTGGCTTTGCTGTGGCCCAGGGGCTCACACCGAGGTCGCATCTGCACCACCCGGCCAGTACTCCTCCAGTGCTGCTGTCAGCTCCTGCTTCCGCTGCCCTGCCTGGGGACAGAGCCTGCACGCGAGGGGCCATGGCAGAGGGCTGGGGTGGTCAGCGGTGACAGTCCCCCGGGCGGTGGCAGCGGGCCACTGGGCAGCCACCTGGGCGAGGGCTGCGCCCCGGCAGAGAGCAGGGCAGTGCCACGGCAGAGCTGGGCCTGGGCACAGGGATGGGGACAGGGACTGCTGGTCACGGCGCGCGGCGGGCCCCCCCAGCACCGCCTCGGGCCCCGGCCACCGCGGGCCACCGTGGCAACCCGGGCCACCTCCAGGCTGGCCATGCGGGCTGCTCGCGCCTGGATCTGCTCCCCTGCAGTCCCTGGCCCTCGGCGAGGAGCCGCTGGTTCTGTGGGAGGTGAAACAGGGCTGGGCTTCCCCGAGGCGCTGCCCCACTGGGGCAGCTCCCAGCGCCGGGCTCACCTCCTCCTGCAGAGCCTCGGCCTGCGAGCACAGGCTGTGCTGCTCCTTCTCCTGGGGAGGGCATGGCCGTGAGGGGACACCGCGTGGCACCAGACGTGACACACCAGACGTGACACACCAGATGTGACACACCAGATGTGACACACCAGATGTGACACACCAGACGTGACACCGCCTGGCGCCTCTGCCTGGCCTCTCACCGCCTGCCGCGCCTGCCGCCGGAGCTCGGTGTTCTCCTCCTCCAGCCCCTTCACCACGGCCTTCATGTCGTCCAGCTCCTCGGTGGCCACCCTGGCCTGCTCCAGCGCCTGGCGGCTGCTGCCGGGAGCAAACAGCATTTCAGCATTCCCGGGATGCTGGCCCGGACCCCGCGCCGGGGAGCCCCTCCGGGAGCACCTCCGCAGCTGCGCCTGGAGCTGCGCAATCTCCTCGGCCAGGCGGGCGTTGAGCTCCTCAGCCTGCTCCGCGTCCCGCTGCAGCTTGCTGTTCTGGGCCGCCAGCTGCCGGGCACGGCTCCGCAGCCCCGCGGCCTCGGCGCTGCTGGGGAGTCCCACAGTCGCAGGCTGCTCCCGGGAGCACGGCCGGGGCGGGCGGGGTGTGGCACTTACGGGGTGGGGACGTCCGTGCTGTCGCCCCGGCGCTGGGCGGCTGCTGGGGACGCGTGCCTGTCGTCCTCTGTGGGACGGGACACAGCGGGCTGTGCTCGCGTCCCATCGGGGCCGCCGCGACTCCCCTCTCCTGTGCCAACACCCACCCGCCAGCACTGCTCCGGTGTCACCCATCGCCACGTCCTGCTCCTCCGCGGCCCTGCGTGGACGGAGCCGTGGGTTCAGCACCACGGAGCGCTGCGGCCAGGCCCAGGTTTGGCCGCGCGTCCCGGCACTGACCCGTCCTGCCGGCACGCCGCGATCCAGGCGCCCATGGCCGCGCGGAACCGGGCCCGGTCCAGCGCCGCGGCTCAGCGTGCGGTCCAGCGCCGCAGCGCCCCGCAGCCGCCTGGCCGCGCCTCGCTGTGCCCCGGCCATCGCTGCCACGCATTTCACCACCACCCGCTAAGGCTGCACCAGCCCTGCGCCGGGCCGAGGGGCGGGGATGGTGGTCACTATCCCCGGGGTTTGGCTGTGGTCACCATTCCGGGGTTTGGCTGTGGCCACCATCCCTGGGGTTTGGCTGTGGTCACTATCCCTGCTTTAGCGGTCACCATCCCCGGGTTTGGCTGTGGTCACCATCCCAGGGTTTGGCTGTGGTCACCATCCCTGGGTTTGGCTGTGGTCACCATCCCCGGGGTTTGGCTGTGGTCACCATCCCAGGGTTTGGCCGGTCACCATTCCCGGCTGGCTGTGTCACCATCCCCAGCTTTGGCTGTGGCCACCATAGCCCAGAGGGTTTGGCTGTGGTCACCATCCTAGGGTTTGGCTGTGGCCACCATCCCGGTTTGGCTGTGGCCACCATCCCTGGGGGTTTGGCTGTGGTCACCATTCCCGGGGTTTGGCTGTGGTCACCATCCTGGTTGGCTGTGGCCACCATCGGGGTTTGGCTGTGGTCACCATCCCCGGGGTTTGGCTGTGGTCCCATCCCAGGGTTGGCTGTGGTCACTATCCGGGGTTTGGCTGTGGCCACCATCCCGGGGTTTGGCTGGTCACCATCCCCAGGGTTGGCTGTGGCCACTCATCCCCGGGGTTTGGCTGTGGCCACCATCCCAGGGTTTGGCTGTGGTCACTATCCCTGGGGTTTGGCTGTAGTCACCATCCCAGGGTTTGGCTGTGAGTCACTATCCCAGGGGTTTGGCTGTGGCCACCTTTATCCCAGTTGCAGCGGTCACTCATCCCAGCAGGCTGTGGGCTACTCATCAGGGTTTGGCTGTCAGTCACCATCCCGGCTTCGCTTGGCTGGCCACCATCCCGGGGTTTGGCTGTGGCCACCAAGGCCTAGGGTTTGGCTGTGTGGGTCACCACTCCCGAGGGTTTGGCTGTGGTCTGCCAGGCAGGGTTTGGCTGTGGTCACCACTCGGGCTTTGGCTTGTGGCCACCAAGGCCCGAGACGGCTGTGGTCACCATCCCGTTTGGCTGTGGCCACCATTCCCCTGGGTTTGGCTAGGCCACCATTCCGGGGTTTGGCTGTGGTCACCATCCCGGGGGTTTGGCTGTGGTCACCATTCCCGGGGATTGGCTGTGGCCACCAGGCCCCAGGGTTTGGCTGTGGTCACCAGTCCCCGGGTTTGGCTGTGGCCACCATCCCGGGGTTTGGCTGTGGCCACCATCCCGGGGGACGTTTGGCTGTGGTCACCATCCCTGGGTTTGGCTGTGGGTCACCATCCCGGTTTGGCTGTGGTCACCATCCTGGGTTTGGCTGTGGTCACCAGCCCTGGGGTTTGGCTGTGGTCACCATCCCTGGTTTGGCTGTGGTCACCATCCCTGGGGTTTGGCTGTGTCACCATCCCTGGGGTTTGGCTGTGGTCACCATCCCACCAGGGTTTGGCTGTGGTCCTCACCATCCCCGGGGTTTGGCTGTGGTCACCATCCCCGGGTTTGGCTGTGGTCACCATCCCGAGGGTTTGGCTGTGGTCACTATCCCGGGTTTGGCTGTGGTCACCATCCGGTTTGGCTGCCACTATCCCGGGGGTTTGGCTGTGGCCACCATCCGGGTTTGGCTGTGGTCACCATCCCCGGGGTTTGGCTGTGGTCACCATCCCAGGGTTTGGCTGTGGTCACTATCCCGGGGTTTGGCTGTGTCACCATCCCGGGGTTTGGCTGTGGTCACCATCCTGGGGTTTGGCTGTGGTCACCATCCCGGGGTTTGGCTGTGGTCACCAAGGCCAGGGAGGTTTGGCTGTGGCCACCAAGGCACCAGGGTTTGGCTGGTCACCATTCCCGGGTTTGGCTGTGGTCACCATCCCGGGTTTGGCTGTGGCCACCACTTCCCCAGGGCATTTGGCTACCTGTTCGCCGGGGCTTGCAGGCAGCCAAGGTGCAGTCCAGGGCAAATCTCGTCCGAGCAGCCGCTCTCGTCAGGGGCTGAGGGGGTGACATGGGTTATGGAGGGGCCCGGCGCCTCATTCGCCCTCGGCCCCTCCTCATGGTCCCCGCACCTGGCAGCGGGACGACAGCCGCCCCGGGCCGCAGGGACCCTCCTGCAGCCATCGTGTTCGGGGGCGCTCCGGTGCCGAGCGCTGGCCCCGGGCACAGCCGGGGGTCGGGGGGTTCTGAGGGGTCCCGGACCCTCGTGGGACTGAGGGGCGGGACCGCCTCACGGCGAGGGAGGCGGGGCCTGGCGCGAGCCCTTCCCGCCCAGCGGGGAGGGGGGCGTGGCCACGGGGAAAGGGCGTGGCCGCCCCCGCGCGCTCCCGGTGCCTCTCCCGGTCCCGTCTCGGTCCCGCTGCTTCCCAAAGGCTTTTATTGAGAGGACAAAGCCCTCCGCGCTTCCCCCGCGGGCACCGTAGCTCCCTCAGAGCCCCCGCAGCAGCTGTAGCGGGGAGTCCAGGTTCCGGACCAGGAACATCGACAGCATCAGCAGGCAGAGCTGGGAGCAGAGAGCACCATCAGCCTTCCCGGAGCCCCTCGGAGCCCCGGCCGCCTCCCGGCCACCCTGAACGCCCACCACGGACCCTTCTGGCCACGCTGAATCACCAGCAACGCCCCGGCTCCCCGCGGACCATCCCCTGAACCCTCCCTGGCTCCCCCGGGCTGCTGCTAGCCCATCCAACCTCACGGTCCCGCAGTCTTCCATCACCCCAGGACGCAGCTCAGCCCCAGGGCATCCCCCCTACCTCCCCCAGGCCGATGCCTATGCAAACCCCCACGATGATGACCAGGTTTTCAGCCAGCCAGGTCTGGACGCTCTCCTTGCAGCCCTGAGGTGACAACCGGGGGTCACTTTGGAGCCCGTCCCAGAGCTCCAGGACCCCCCGATTCCCCCGTGCCTCACCCTGGGGAAGATGTCCTCGGGGGCAGCCGTGGGGCAGCGGCCGTGGGGAAGCATCCCGGGGTTCCTGCGGGTGCCGTTGGGTGCCCTGAGGCAGGAGCAGGCGATGGCCCTGTCCCCGTCCCCGTCCGTGGTGGTGCCATCGTGCTGCTCCCAGTCCTGGGGTCTTTTCCAGCCACAGCAGCCGAGCTGTGCGGGGAGGGGGGTCAGTGTGGTGGCCATGGGGTAGCTCTGGGGTTCTTTTGTGGGAGGGGTCTCACCTGCTGCTGGACAGCATCCCCAGCTCTCGTGGGGTCCCCAGGTGGTCCCTGGGCTGGAGTACCCCGGATCAGCTCCTCCATGCGTAGGTGGCCACCTTTGCAGCCAGCTGGGAGGGGGATCAGCACAGCATTTCCCCACGACCCCAGGGTCCCCCCCCGACCCCGGGGTCGCCCCCTCAGCCCAGGGCTCGCCCCTGCACTCACAGCGGCACGCTGCGTGTAGACGATTATGGCCACCGTGATCTGGCCAGCGAAGAGCAGCAGCAGGAGGCCAAAATACTTTCGGGATAAACAGGGAAGGCGGGGGTCAGCCCGACCTCGCCCCTCAGCCCCTCCCCGGCTCCGGGGGCAGGGCGGAGGGGTCCCCCCGCTCCCGGGGCGCAGGATGTGGTGGCACCACGTGTCCCCGCGGTCGCCCCAGGAAGTTGCAGCACAGCCACCCCCAGCCCCCTCCCGGTTCCGCGACCCCTCCCGACCCCCCCGAGCCCCCCGGCTCACCAGCCCCAGCATGACCTTGACCTCCTTGAGGGCCCCCAGGCACCCCAGGAACCCCAGGAGCATGGTGACGATGCCGACCCCAGAGAAGCCGTAAGACCAGAGCCTCAGGCTGACTAGCGGCGACCCTGCGGGACACGGTGGGGGGGTCAGGGAGCCTCTCAGCTCGGGGTGCCGCCCGTCCTGGGGTACCCCAGGCTTTGGGGGTCCCTTACCTAGCACGGCGGCGAAGCTCTGCCGGTCGAAGAGGAGCCAGAAGCTGAAGGCGAGGAGGAGGATGCCCAGGAACTGCGGGGGCCGGGGGGAGCCCAGGTCAGGAAATGGGGGGCCCCCAGTGCCCGCACACGCTGGGAGATTGTAGCACCCCCTCAGCCCCAGGTTCCCCCATCTCCCCGAGTCCCCCCGAGCTCGTCCCCCCGCCCTCTCAAGTTTTACCTCCCCCCTGCCCCCAAATCCTCCCCCCAGCCCCACTCACGAAGAAGAAGAGGTTGAGGACGAAGAGGAAGCACTTGGTGCAGCCGAGGCAGCTTTGGGGCTCATGTCCGCGCGGGGCTCACGCACACACACGGTCTCAGAGCGCCCCCCAAACCCGAACCGCCCCCGGGCCCCGGTTCCCCGCGCACCGGCGGCCGCTCCTCCCGCCCCGTCCGGGGGCCCCGCGGGAGGGAAGCGCGGCGGGGGCGTCGCCCTGGGACCCTCACGGCCAGTGAGGGGCGGTGACCAGTGCGACCCCCGGGGTGCGACCCCAGTGTGACCCCAGTGTGTGACCCCGGTGTGACCCTCGGTGTGACCCCCGAAGTGGCAGGGGCGTGGCCGGGCGTGGCCGAGAAATGAGTGACGGGCGAGGGGCGTGACCGAAAATGAAGTGACGGGCGAGGGGCGTGGCCGAGAAATGAGTGACGGATGAGGGGGCGTGGCCGATAATGAGTGACGGATGAGGGGCGTGGCCGAAAAAATGAGTGACGGGCGAGGGGCGTGGCCAGCGCACAAAGGGGGCGTGGCCTCTCCGCCCCCGCCCACAGACCGCGGTCCTCGTCACGTGACCGGCGCGCGCGCCGCCCCCCGCCGCCGGTCTCACGTGACGCCGGACGCGACCACGTGGTTCGGGCGCCATGCGGCGGCGGCGGCGGCTTCGGCCCAGCGGGGCGGCGGCGGCGGCGGCGGCGGCGATCCCGGGGCCGGGGCTGGCGGCGGCTCCGGCGAGCCCGCCCGCCCCGGGAGAGCAGTGGTGAGTGGAGGGCTTGGCGGGACCCGCGGCGGGCAGCGACCTGTACGGGCCGGAGCGGGCGGCGGCGGTCGGTCAGTGATCGGTCCGTGGCCGCTCTGTGGCCGGTCGCGGCGGCCGGTCTGTGGCCGGTTCTCGGCGGTAGCACAGCGCTCTCCGCAGGTGCCTCCTCGGACCAGATCATGCAGACAGGGGCGATCTTGCTGCGGGCGTGAGTAGGGGGAGGCGGGGGAGCGCCGGGAGAACGGGCGGGGCTGGGCCGGGACAAGGGGCGGCTGGGGAGGCACCGACACCGTGGGACCGGGACAAGGGGCGGCTGGGGAGGCACCGGGACACCGTGGGACCGGGACAGGACGCGGGGACACGAGAGAAACTGGGGAACGCAGGGAGTGAGGATTTGGGGGACCTGGCAGGGTGCAGGGGGACAAGGGGGACACGGGGTGCGGGGGGGGGACTTGGGGGGGCTTGAGAGGATCCTGGGACTTTTGGGGGTGCATAAGGGACTTGTGGGGATTCTGGGGAGACTCAGAACTTGGTGGGGGGGGATTGAGAGGATCCTGGGACTTTGGGGTACAGGGGGGATTTGTAGGGGATTCTGGGGGGACTCCAAAACTTGGGGGCGGGGGATTGAGAGGATGCAGAACTGGGGGGACACGGGGAACTGGGGGGACTTGAGAGGATCCTGGGATTTGGGGTGCATAAGGGACTTGTGGGGATTCTGGGGGGACTCAAAATTTGGGGGTGGGGGGATTGAGAGGATGCAGAACTGGGGGGACACGGGGTGTGGGGGAACTGGGGGACTTGAGAGGATCCTGGGACTTTGGGGTGCGTGGGGGACTTGTGGGGATTCTGGGGGACTCAAAACTTGGGGTGGGGGGGGGGATTGAGAGGATCCTGGGACTTTTGGGGTACAGGGGGGACTTGTGGGGATTCTGGGGGGACTCAGAACTTGGGGGTGGGGGGATTGAGATGATGCAGAAGGGGGGCACAGGGTGCAAGGGGGAATGAAGGACTTGGGGGGACTTGAGAGGATCCTGGGACCGGCTTTTGGGGTGCATGGAGGGATTTCTGGGGGATTCTGGGGGCTCGAGAGGATGCAGAACTGGGGGGACACGTGGTGCGGGGGGGAGTGAGGGGCGTGGGGGGACACGGGGTGCAGGGGGGTGCATGGGGGTGACATCAGGGGGGGACTCGAGGGGCCCGGGACAGGGGGCCCGGAGGCGGGGGGCAGAGCGGGCAGGACACGGCCGTGCGGGCGTGCGCGCTCCCAGGTTCGTCTGCAGGGACGCGTGGAGCGCTCTGCGGGGACCCGCAGGCCGTGGCGCTGAGCGTGGCCGAGCTGGGCGAGCCGCAGCCCAGCAGCCCGACACCAAACGCCTCAGCGAGTGCCTGCGGCGCGCTCGGCGACGAGCTACCGACAGCAACATGGAGCTGCAGAGGTGGGGCGCTGCCGCTGCTCGGGGAGCCCGCAACGGCGTCCCCGGGCCCGCCCTGACCGGCCCGCCCTGCCCGCCCCAGGATGATCGAGCAGGTGGGCTGTGACGCGCCCCAAGCAGCTCTTCTTCGCGTGGCCAAGGGAGATGTTAAGCCCGACGGCACCTTCAACTGGGGCCGCGTGGTGGCCCTCTTCTACTTAGCCTGCAAGCTGGTGCTGAAGGTGGGTGTGGGGCTCCCCGAGGCCGCCCCCACACCCGGAGCCCCTGGGCCCCCTGAGCCCCCTGCCCCTGCAGGCCTCTCTGCACCAAGGTGCCCGGGCTGGTGCAGACCATCCTGCAGCTGGACCATGGAGTATCTCCAGGAGCCGCGTGCTGGCCTGGATCAGGCGCAGGGGCGGATGGGTGAGGCCCCAGACCCCTCCCTAAGACCCCTCCCTAAGACCCCTCCCTAAGACCCCTCCCTAAGACCCCCTCGTACCCCAAATCCAGCTCCTCAGGCGGGAGCCGAGCCCCTTTTGGGAGTTCCCCAGCACCCCCTTTTTACCCCCAATCCTCCCTCCCCTCCCCGTGTCCCAGCTCCCCGAGTCTGCTTGTTCTGGGGGGTCCGCGGTGACCTCCCCCTGCTGTGTCCCCCCAGGAAGGGCTCCTGTCCCACTTCGGGACCCCCACCTGGCAGACCATCACCATCTTCGCCGCCGGCGTGCTCACGGCCTCGCTGACCATCTGGAAGATGTCCTAGAGCCCCGGGGGGGCCGCGTTCTGTGTGCCCCCCGCCCCCGGGACCCCTCCCCGGACTGGCCCTGCCGGCAGGGATGGTGCTGACCCCCGGTGCCTTCCGGGGCCGGGGGGGGTTTTAACCAACAGGACTCGCTCACCTGGATTTTGGGGTGGTGGTCGAGCTGGGGGGACCTTCCCCTCCCTCCTCAAGGCCCCCTCCAGCTCTTCCCATAAGTGTCTGGAGCCCACGGCTGGGATTTGGGGGGCGGATCGGGGTGGGGACACCCCCCTTTCCCCTCCCGTGCCCCCCAGCCCTGGTGCTGGGCCTCCTTGGCCTCGGTTTGACCCCGGGACTTGCGGTGCTTTGAGTGGGGGGGGGTCCTGCGGTTCCACCCCCCGACATGGGGGTGGGCGGGGTGTCTCTGTGACCCCCCCCCCCCCCAAAAAATGAGGTGGGGGGGGGGGGAGGGTTACAGCCATGGCTGTAGGGTGAGTATTTATTGGGGGTCCCCACCCCCCAAAAAGGGCCCCCCCAGGTGCAATACCCCCCTCCCGGGGCGGAGGCTCTCAGGGTGGGGGGGCCACACCGTTTACACCCCTCAAACCCCCGGTTTTGGAGGTTCCCGAAGGGGGAGGAGGGGACGTGACCCTCCCCCAACCCCCATGGTGCTCTCGGGGGTGACGTCACGGGGAGCCCGCCCTCCCAAAAAAAAAACAAAAACGGGTGGGCCCTGCCTTCCCCCCCCCCCCTCACCGCTTCTCTCCGTAGTGGTTTTTTTCTTCTGTTTTTTTGTACCTTGGTTTTTGTATCTCGGGAATTTCGATGGAAATAAAAAGACAAACGCGATGTTTCCTGAGCGTGACCCTCCCTCCCCAAAAAACCTCGGGGAGCCCTCGGGGGTCTCGGGATGCGCGCGGGGAAAGGGGGGAGACACCTCGGGAATTGGGGGGGCAGGGCAGCGCCGCTCGCTCGCTTTTCCACGTGGCTGGAGGCGCCCGCTTTTGGGGGGATCGGGGACCCCTCCTCCTTTCCTTTGTCTGACATCTCGGGAGTTGGGGGTCCTGGTTACGGGGAAACGTGGGGAGGGGCTGTACCCCCTTTGCGCCCCCCAAAGTGTCTGGGGGTGCTTGGGGTCAGTGGGGCTTGAAAACGAGTGTGGGGGGTCCCGATCGCGGTGTTGGGGCGAGGGGGTCGCACATCTGGACCCCCTGCACGGGCCCGCCGCACCCAGCGCCAGGGGGTTTTTGGGGGGTCTCCGCTGGGGTCAGGGCCGCTGCTCCCCCCGAATCTCGTCTGAGCTCCAGCCGAAGCGGGTCCCCCAAGGCATGAGGGGCTCCCAGTTCCACCCAGTCTCCCCCAGTCCGCCCCAGCCCCGGAGCGGCGGAATCGCGGAGTCAGCGCTTCCCCGGGGCCAAGTTCCTCTTTCACGGTCCGGGCGCTGAGTCAGCGCCTTCCGCACCCTACAACCCACTAAACTCCGATTAACGGGCGGCCGGCACCTCAGGACACCCAAAAAAACACCCCCCAACCCCCGCCAGGCTCCCCGTGTCCCCCCAAACCAGCAGCGCACCGGGGCTCTCCCCCAGCAGCGCCCCCCGCCCCCCCGGGGGACCCCTCATGGTGGGGGGCGCACAAAGGGGGGGTCGGACCCCCGCCCCCCGAGATCTGCCGCGTCATGCTGACTGCGGGGCCATGTGACAAACAGGGACAAGGGCCAAGGCCACCGCGCCCTGCCCGCTCCTTCCGGGGGCGACAGAGGGGGGGTCGTCCCTTTTTCCCCGCCCCGCGGGGCCGGGCTATAAAATCCCCTGCCGGGTTTCCAGCGGCCACAGCCGTGTTCTCGCTTCAACAGTGCTTGAACGGAACCGGCTGCTCTCGGCCCTTTGTCCATCCCGGCCGTCCATCCGTCCGTCCGTCCGGCCGTCCGTCCGTCCGTCCGTCCCGCCATGGACTCCCAGATCCGCCAGAACTACCACCGCGACTGCGAAGCCGCCGTCAACCGCATGGCCAACATGGAGCTCCACGCCTCCTACGTCTACCTCTCCATGGTAGGGGTGGGCTCGGGACCCCCTTTCCTGCATCCCAAAACGCATCCCAAAACGCGCATCCCAAAACGCGCATCCCAAAACGCGCTCCCGTCCCCACCCGGCGCCGCTCGGTAGGGCGGAATCGCAGGAATTTGGTGTGGAGCGGGGGGGTCCTGGCTGCCTCCCCCTGACCTCCCCTCCCGCCCCTCCCTCCCGCAGGGCTTTTACTTCGAGAGGGACGACGTGGCGCTGCCGCGGCTGGCTCGCTTTTTCCTGGAGCAGTCGCGGGAGGAGCGGGATCACGCCCAGGAGCTGCTGCGCTTCCAGACGCGCCGCGGCGGCCGCGTCCTGCTGCAGGACATCAAGGTGCGCGGCGGGGCGGGCTCGGGAGGGCGGCCGGACTCGGGGTGCCCGGACCGGGGCGGCGGGGGTGACCGACGGCCCGTGCCCCGCAGAAGCCGGAGCGGGACACGTGGGGCTCGGCGCTGGAGGCGGTGGAAGCGGCGCTGCAGCTGGAGCGCTCGGTGAACCAGGCGCTGCTGGACCTGCACGGGCTGGCTGCGCAGAACGGGGACCCGCACGTGAGTGCCGCTCTGGCCCCTGCGCCCCGGCCTTCGGGGCGCTGACCCCTCGGCGCGCCCCCAAATTCCTGCTTTGCCCTGTGCCTCACCAGCACGGGGCTCCCTCAGGGCTCTGACCCCGCAGCATGTTCCCAAAATCCTGGCTTTCCCCAAATTCCTGCTTTTTCCCTGTGCCTCACCAGCACAGGGGGCTCCCTCGAGGCTCTGACCCCTCAGCACTCCCAAATTCCTGCCTTTCACCAAATTCCTGCTTTTCCCCAAATTCCTGCTTTTCCCTGTGCCTCACCAGCACGGGGCTCCCTCAGGGCTCTGACCCCTCGGCATGTTCCCAAAATCCTGGCTTTCCCCAAATTCCTGCTTTTCCCTGTGCCTCACCACCACGTGGCTCCCTCAAGGCTCTGACCCCGCAGCATGTTCCCAAATTCCTGCCTTTCACCAAATTCCTGCTTTTCCCCAAATTCCTGCTTTTCCCTGTGCCTCACCACAACGGGGCTCCCTCAGGGCTTTGGCCCCTCATCACTCTCCCAAATTCCTGCCTTTCACCAAATTCCTGCTTTTCCCCAAATTTCTGCCTTTCCCCACATCTGTGCCTCACCACCACGGGGGCTCCCTCAGGGCTCTGACCCTCAGCACTCTCCTAAATTCCTGCCTTTCCCCCAAATTCCTGCCTTTCCCCACATCTGTGCATTGCCACCACCACGGGGGCTCCCTCGGGGCTCTGACCCTCAGCACTCTCCTAAATTCCTGCCTTTCCCCAAATTCCTTCCTTTCCCCCAAATTCCTGTCTTTCCCCAAATTCCTGTCTTTCCCCAAATTCCTGCTTTCCCCCAAATTCGTGCCTTTCCCCCACGTTTGTGCCTTGGCATCACCACGGGGAGGGCTCCCTCAGGGAAAGCTGACCCCTCGGCACTCTCCCAAATTCCTGCCTTTCCCCAAATTCCTGCCTTTCCCCAAATTCCTTCCTTTCCCCAAATTCCTGCCTTTCCCCAAATTCCTGCTTTTCCCCAAATTCCTTCCTTTCTCCAAATTCCTGCTTTCCCCAAATTCCTGCCTTTCCCTGTGCCTTGCCACCACCACGGGGCTCCCTGTCCCATCCTCCTCGGGATCTCCAGCTGCTCCTGGGCGGGGGTGGGGGGTCCCTCACCTCCCCCAGACCCCCAGCCCTGCCTGATTCCCCTGTGTCCCGCAGCTCTGTGACTTCCTGGAGTCCCACTACCTGGACGAGCAGGTGAAAACCATCAAGGCGCTGGGGGACCACGCCACCAACCTGCGGCGCCTGGCCGGGGGCTCCCCGGCTGGCCTGGGCGAGTACCTGTTCGAGCGTCTGAGCCTGGAGGAGCGCAGCTGAGCCGCCCCCTCCTCAGCGGCCGGGGCGGGACCCTCGTCCTCGCGGTCCCGGCCCCCCAGACCCTCGTAACCCCCCGCCCCGCCCAAGGGGGCTCTGCCTGCCGGGCTGTCCCGGCACGATTCCAATAAAGGGTCTGTCGTAAGAGTGCGGGGCTCGGGGGGTGCTGCGCCGGTCATTCCCTCACTGACCACTGACCCCTGAGTGGCACCTGAGTGACCACTGACCCCTGAGTGGCACCTGAGTGATCACTGACCCCCGAGTGACCCCTGAGTGACACCTGAGTGACCACTGCCGGGCTGTCCCGGCCGCGATTCCAATAAAGGGTCTGTGGTAAGAGTCCGGGGGCTCGGGGGTGCTGCGCCGGTCATTCCCTCACTGACCACTGACCCTGAGTGGCACCTGGTGACCACTGACCCTGAGTGGCACCTGAGTGACCACTGACCCCCGAGTGACACCTGAGTGACCACTGACCCTGAGAGGCACCCTGGTGACCACTGACCCATGAGTGACACCTGAGTGACCACTGACCCCCCGAGTGGCATCTGAGTGACCACTGACCCCCCGAGTGACACCTGAGTGACCACTGACCCCGAGTGACCCCTGAGTGACCACTGCCGGGCTGTCCCGGCAGGATTCCAATAAAGGGTCTGTGTTAGGAGAGTCCTGGGCTCGGGGGGTGCTGCGCCGGTCATTCCCTCGCTGACCACTGACCCATGAGTGGCACCTGAGTGACCACTGACCTGCAGTGACTCCTCCTGACCACTGACCCCCGAGAGACACCTGAGTGACCACTGACCCCTGAGTGACACCTGAGTAACCACTGACCCCCGAGTGACACCTGAGTGACCACTGACCCCTGAGTGACACCTGAGTGACCACTGACCTGCGACTGACACCTGAGTGACCACTGACCCCCGAGTGACCCCTGAGTGACCACTGCCGGGCTGTCCCGGCACGATTCCATCAAAGGGTCTGTGTTAGGAGCGTCCTGGGCTCGGGGGTGCTGCCGGTCATTCCCTCACTGACCACTGACCCTGAGTGGCACCTGAGTGACCACTGACCCCCGAGTGACACCTGAGTGACCAATGACCCTGAGAGGCACCTGAGTGACCACTGACCCATGAGTGACACCTGAGTGACCACTGACCCCCGAGTGGCACCTGAGTGACCACTGACCTGTGAGTGACTCCTCACTGACCACTGACCCCCGAGTGAAACCTGAGTGACCACTGACCCCGAGTGACACCTGAGTGACCACTGACCCCCGAGTGGCACCTGAGTGACCACTGACCTGCGAGTGACACCTGAGTGACCACTGACCCCCGAGTGGCACCTCACTGACCACTGACCCCCGAGTGACCCCCTGAGTGACCACTGCCGGGCTGTCCAGGCACGATTCAATAAAGGGTCTGTGTTAGGGAGAGTCCGGGGGCTCGGGGGGTGCTACGCCAGTCATTCCCTCACTGACCACTGACCCTGAGTGGCACCTGAGTGACCACTGACCTGCGAGTGACACCTGAGTGACCACTGACCCATGAGTGGCACCTGAGTGACCACTGACCCCCGAGTGACACCTGAGTGACCACTGCCGGGCTGTCCCGACACGATTCCAATAAAGGGTCTGTGTTAGGAGTCCGGGGCTCGGGGGGTGCTGCGCCGGTCATTCCCTCGCTGACCACTGACCCTGAGTGGCACCTGAGTGATCACTGACTCGCGAGTGACACCTGAGTGACCACTGACCCATGAGGGGCACCTGAGTGACCACTGACCCCCGAGTGGCACCTGAGTGACCACTGACCCCCGAGTGACCCCTGAGTGACCACTGACCTGCAGAGTGACACATGAGTGACCACTGACCTGCGAGTGACTCCTCCCTGACCACTGACCCCCGAGTGACCCCTGAGTGACCACTGCCGGGCTGTCCCGGCACGATTCCAATAAAGGGTCTGTGTTAGGAGAGTCCTGGGCTCGGGGGTGCTACTTCGGTCATTCCCTCACTGACCACTGACCCTGAGTGGCACCAGAGTGACCACTGACTCCCGAGTGACACCTGAGTGACCACTGACCCATGAGTGCTCCCTTGCTGACTGACTGACCCCTCACTGACCACTGACTCCCTGAGTGACCCTTCGCTGACCACTGACCCATGAGTGGCACCTGAGTGACCACTGACCCCCGAGTGACACCTGAGTGACCACTGACCACTGAGTGCTCCCCTGCTGAGTGACCCCTCAGTGACCACTGGCCCCCGAGTGGCATCTGAGTGACCACTGACCCATGGGTGCTCCCTTGCTGAGTGACCCCTCACTGACCACTGACCCCTGAGTGACACCTGAGTGACCACTGACCCATAAGTGCTGCCTTGCTGGCTGAGTGACCCCTCACTGACCACTGACCCCTGAGTGACCCCTTGACCCCTCTCCCAGCTGCCCAGTCCTGCTGGTGGTCAGTGACAGCTCCCCCCACGAGGACGCTGTGGTGTGTGGGGGGGTGGGGCGGTGTGGGGGGGTCGTGGTCACTCATGGTGTGGTCACCTGACACCACCCTGACCCCTTGACCCCCCTGGGCCTCTCCCCCAATGGAATGCAACGCCAAGCTGGACCCGACGCAGACGTCCTGCCTGAAGGTGACCTTTGACTCCTCGATGACCGCTGAGTGACCACTCGATGGTCACTCAATGGACTCTTGCAGATGGCCGCCCACGTGAGGGGTCAGTGGTCACTCAGTGGTCAGTGCTGACCGAGGCCATCCAGTACTTCCTGCAGGGCATGGGCTGCAGTGAGTGACCCGGCGTGGGAGGGGCTCATTAATATGCACGAGGGGCTAATTAATATGTAAAATAGGGGAACCCTATGGGGTGGAGGGTGTGGATTGAGGAGAGGGCGTGGCTTCGGGACAGGGTGTGGCTTTGTGCTTAGGGGTGTGGCTTAACAGGGCATGGGCGTGGTTTGGGTGAAACGGGCGTGGTTAATGTTAAGGGGTGGGGTTTAAGAGGACATGGGCGTGGTTTGGGCGAAATGGGCGTGGTTTATGTAAAGGGGTGTGGTTTAAGAAGGCATGGGCGTGGTTTGGATGAAATGGGCGTGGTTTATGTAAAGGGGTGTGGTTTAAGAAGGCATGGGCGTGTTTTGGATGAAATGGGCGTGGTTTATATAAAGGGGTGTGGTTTAAGAAGGCATGGGCGTGGTTTGGATGAAATGGGCATGGTTTATAAAAAAGGGGTGTGGTTTAAGAAGGCATGGGCGTGGTTTGGGTAAAATGAGCGTGGTTTATGTAAAGGGGTGTGGTTTAAGAGAACATGGGCGTGGTTTGGGTGAAACGGGCGTGGTTTATGTAAAGGGGTGTGGTTTAAGAAGGCATGGGCGTGGTTTGGGTGAAATGGTGTGGTTTATGTAAAGAGGCGTGGTTTAAGAAGGTATGGGCGTGGTTTGGGTGAAATGGGCATGGTTTATATGAAAGGGGTGTGGTTTAAGAAGGCATGGGCGTGGTTTGGGTGAAATGGGCATGGTTTATATAAAAGGGGTGTGGTTTAAGAAGGCATGGGCGTGGTTTGGGTGAAATAGGCATGGTTTACAGAAAAGGGGTGTGGTTTAAGAAGGCATAGGCGGGGTTTGGGTAAAATGGGCGTGGTTTATATAAAAGGGGCATGGTTTAAGAAGGCATGGGCGTGGTTTGTATGTAATGGGCGTGGTTTATAGAAAAGGGGTGTGGTTTAAGAAGGCATGGGTGTGGTTTGGGTGAAATGGGCATGGTTTACAGAAAAGGGGTATTGTTTAAAAAGGCATGGGCGGGGTTTGGATTAAATGGGCGTGGTTTACATAAAGGGGTGTGGTTTAAGAAGGCATGGGCGTGGTTTGGGTGAAATAGACATGGTTTACAGAAAAGGGGTGTGGTTTAAGAAGACATGGGCATGGTTTGAATGAAATGGACGTGGTTTATAGAAAAGGGGTATTGTTTAAAAAAGCATGGGCGTGGTTTGGATGAAATGGGCGTGGTTTACAGAAAAGGGGTGTGGTTTAAGAAGGCACGGGCGTGGTTTTGGTAAAATGGACGTGGTTTATATAAAAGGGGTGTGGTTTAAGAAGGCATGGACGTGGTTTGGGTGAAATGGTGTGGTTTATGTAAAGGGGCGTGGTTTAAGGAGGCATGGGCGTGTTTTGGATGAAATGGGCATGGTTTACAGAAAAGGGGTGTGGTTTAAGAAGCCATGGGCATGGTTTGGATGAAATGGGCATGGTTTATAGAGAAGGGGTGTGGTTTAAGAAGGTATGGGCGTGGTTTGTATGAAATGGGCATGGTTTACAGAAAAGGGGTGTGGTTTAAGAAGCCATGGGCATGGTTTGGATGAAATGGGCATGATTTACAGAGAAGGGGTGTGGTTTAAGAAGGCATGGGCGTGGTTTGGGTGAAATGGTGTGGTTTATAGAAAAGGGGTGTGGTTTAAGAAGGCATGGGCGTGGTTTGGGTGAAATGGGCATGGTTTACAGAAAAGGGGCGTGGTTTAAGAGGACATGGGCATGGTTTGGATGAAATGGGCGCGGTTTACTGAGGAAGGGCATGGGTGGGAGGGAGAGGGGCGTGGTTTAAGGCCAGTGGCCGTGTCCCCGCAGTGGCCACCTCCCCCATGACGCGCCTGTCCCACTCCGCACCGGCTCCGTCACTGTGGGGGAGGGGGAGTCCCCCTTTTCCCCCAAAATATTCACTGGGAATCCTCCCTGACCCTTGGGGTCCACCTTAAACCCTGTGGGACCCCCTGAATAATCCCCAGGAACCCAAGGACTCCCTGGGACCACCCAGTGGCCCCCAGGACACCCTGGGAAGTCACTGGGACCCCACCCCAGACCCACTGGGACCCTCCCCATGTGACCCTTCCAGGCTCCCCTCCCAGAATCCTTCTGGAACCTCCAACTCCCAGAGGGATTCCCCTGGGACCCCCCACATCCCACCCCACCCTCCCTGGGAAGTCCCTGGACTTCCCCACACAAAGTTTTGTCCCTGGGTGTCTCGATGCCCTCCAGCATCTTCTTGTAGCGATGCTTGAAAAAGAAGACCTGGGTAGGGAAATTTTTGGGGGAAAAATGTGGAAAGAAAACCCTGCCAAAACAAAAAAAGTCCATAAACAAGAAGAGAAAAACAAAGAAACCACAGAAACACAAAAGCACCTGCAAAAACCCCAAGCCTTCCCAAAAACCCCCAACCCACCCAAAAACCCAAAAAAATCCCCCAAAACCAACCCCCGAAAACCCTCAAAAAACCACCCAAAATCCCCTCAAAATCTAAAAGAAACCTAAAAAAAATTAAAAAACCTTTTAAAAATCCCTAAAAAGTACCCTAAAACAGGACTGTTTGTGGCTGTGCCTGGTGCTTGTCACGGTACTGCAGGGTGCTGGTTATTGCACCCTGTCCCCGCACCTGTGTCATGGAGCTATGATCTCCACATACAATAGTCCATAAATCTCCCCACCTTTTGGCCAGAGGCCACTTGCTTTGGAAAAGGACTATAAAAAGTGACTTCTTAGAGAAGACTTTGAGATCTCTTTCTCCCCAATGGATTGAAGATGCGTCTCGACGGACAGCCACGAGGATGCGTCCCGTCTGTTGGTAGCTATATCCCATCCTTTCTCTCTCTCCCTCACTCCCTCCCTTTTACCCCTCTCTCTCTCCCTCTCTCTCTCTCGACTGCAAATTTATTTGTAACACAATAAACTGTATTACTGCTTTCTGCTTAACAAACCTGAGTCTCTTGCCTTTTGTCTTTTGCACCCTGGGGTCGAATGAACCATCATGACTCCTGTTCGGGTTGAGCGGATCGTGACATGGGGTTACACGGGGTCATTGGGATTGCAGGAGCCCTGCAGTGACAGGTGACCCTGATGTGTCCCTTCTGTCCCCAGCAGTGGCCACAGACCTTGGCGGGTCCCTCCTCTTCCTGGTCCTGCTCGTGGGTGGAGCTGTGGGATGGCACTGGTGGAATAACACGGGTGTGTGACAGTGGGGACAATGGGGGCCTCAGGGAGCTGGGGATCTGCTTAAATGTGGGGGTGATAGGGTGGCACCCACAGACCCTGACATAAGCAGCACTGAGTGCTCAGAACATTTGCTCAGGGTCCTGAAAGTTTTGGGGTGGTGTTGGAGGCCTTGCAGGGATTTTGGGGCTTCTTTCAGTGATCTGGGGGGAATTTGGAGGGTCCCTCCTACCTGCCAGGCTTGAGCTTCTGGGGGCTTGGGGGGTCCAGAACACTGGGGTAGTTCCGGGGTTCTGGGGGGCACTTGGGATGCTCAGGGGTCCTGGGGGAAATTGAGGGAGCAGTGGGGTTTGAGGATTCCTGAGAAGGGTCAGGGCCCTGGGGACCGCACAGTTATCCCTTCCCTTATTCCTTTGCAGCTGCAAGGAAGCAGCAGGAAATGTGAGTGGGGGGCTCAAACCACACTCTGGCCTTTGACCCCAACCCCCAAAACCTCCATTCCCTCCCACACATCCCCTTTATTCCCTCAGGGCGTCCCCACAGCCCCCGGCCCCCCCAGAGGAGGAGGAGGTGCTGTACACCCATGTCATGACCACCAAGCAGACGGGGGGTGAATCCGGGCTGGGATGTCACCCATGAGTGTCTCCCTGCCCAGATGCCACAGCCAGTGTCTCTCGCAGTGTCCTCCCGTGCCACCACATTCCAGGATCGCCAGGTGACCTACGCAGAACTGCCAGCAACCCATGGGCGACCGCGGGAATGTGGGGATATCTACGGGAATGTGCTGTGACACTCGGGGCACTGGGGAACCTTGGGCCACTGCAGGGACTCCGTCCACAGGCAACCACAGCTGTGCGTCCCCCCACAGCTCCCACGGGTTACCAAAGTTCACAAGTATGTGGGCACAAGTTGGGGTCATATGTGAGGTTGCCTAGGGCAACCAGAGATCCCCATGCTCTCTGAACCCCCAGGGCCTTCCCCACCCCCCTTCCACTACCAGCAGTGGTTCCCCATTCCACGTCCAAATGCTCCCAGAACCATCAGACACTTTCCCACTCCCTACTCACAGTGCTCCTGG
>JAPFBE010000824.1:22500-25581 GCA_034336665.1 Luscinia megarhynchos | reverse complement strand
AAGCATAGAAGAGCTCGACCCATTCCATTCCATTTTATCTATCTTATTTGTCTACTTCTATCCATTATCTATTATCTATAGATTTTATCTAATATCTATTACTCTTTCTATCTTATCTTATCTATCTTATCTATCTATCTATCTATCTTATCTTATCTTATCTATCTATCTATATCCTATCTATCTATCATCTATTTTATCCTATCTATCTATATCATCATTCTATCTTACTATCTATTTCATTACTATTTATCTATCTATCTCCATCTATCTATTATCATCTATCTATCTATCTATCTATCTATCTATCTATCTATCTATCTATCTATCTATCTATCATCCTATCTATCTATCTATATATATCATCTATCTATTCTATCTTATTTCTATTCATCATTTTATCCATTATCCATTCAGTCATCCATCTATCATCTATCCATTGCTATCTATCTATCTATCCATCTATCTATCTCCATCTATCTATCTTATCTATCTATCTAATTCCATCTATCTTATCTTATCTATTCCATCTATCTATTCTATCTATCTATCTATCTCATTCTATCTATCTTATCTATCTATCATCTATCTATCTATATATCTATCTTTATCTATCTAATATCTATCTATCTATCTATCTTATCTATCATTATCTATCTATCTATCTTATCTATCTTATTTATCTTATCTATCTATCTTATCTCATCTATCTATCTATCTATCTATCTATCTATCTATCTATCTATCTTATCTATCTATCTATCTTATTCTATCTTATCTATCTATCTATCTATCTATCTATCTATCTATCTATTCCATGATCTATCTTATCTATCTATCTATCTATATATCTATCTATCTATCTATCTATCTATCTATCTATGATATCTATCTATCTATCTATCTTATCTATTTATTTCTATTTCATTCATTTATCTATCTATTTGTCTATCTATCTATCTATTTATTCATTCTATCTATCTATCTTCTATCTATCTATCTATTCCATCTATTCATCTATCTTTCTATCTATCCATTATCTATCTATCTATCTATCTATCTATCTATCTATTATCCATCTATCATCTATCTATCCATTATCTCTTTATCTATCTATCTATCTATCTCATTATCATTTTATCTCTATCTATCTATCTATCTATCATCTATCCCTTTATCTATCTATCTATTCTATCTATCTATCTATCTTTATATGTATCTATCTATCTATCTATCTTATCTATCTATCTATTATCTATCTATCTATCTATTTATCTATCTATCATCTATCTATCTATTCTATCTATCTTATCTATTTATCTATCTATCTATTCTTATCTATCTATCTATCTATCTATCTTATCTATTGTATCATTATCTATCTATCTTCATTCATCTATCTATCTATCTTATCTATCTATCTATCTATCTATTTCATTCATATCCATTATCTATCTATTATCTATCTATCTATCTATCTATCTATTCATCTATCTATCTATCTATCTATCTATCTATCTATCTATCTTTCATCTATTCTATCTATCTATCTATCTTATCTATCTATCTATCTTATCTATCTTATTCATTCCCATTATCTATCTATCTTATCTATCTATCTATTCTATCTATCTCTTCTATCTATCTTATCTTTATCTATCTATCTATTTTATCTATCTTATCTATCTATCTATCTTATCTATCTATCTATCTATCTATCTATCTATCTATCCATTATTTCATTTATCTATCTATCTATCTATCTATCTATATTCTATTATCTATCTATTATTTCTATCTATCTATCTATCTATCTATCTATCTATCTATCTATTTATCTATCTATCTATGATCTATCTATTTTATATCTATCTATCTATCTTATCTATCTATCTATCTCATTATCTATCTATCTTATCTATCTTATCTATCTATTCATCTATCTATCTATTCATTATCTATCTATCTATCTATTTATCTATCTATCTATCTTATCTATCTATCTATTCTATCTATCTATCTATCTATTCATTCATCTATCTATTCTATCTATCTATCTATGCATTATCTATCTATCTATCTATCTATCTATCTATCTATCTATCTATTCTATCTATCTATCTATTTCATCTATCTATCTATTCTATCTATCTATCTCTATCCATTATCTATCTATCTTATCTATCTATCTATCTATCTATTCTATCTATCTATCTATTCTATCTTATCTATCTATTCTATCTATCTATCTATCTTATCTATCTATCTTATCTATTTCTATTCATTATCTATCTATCTATCTATCTATCTATCTATCTTTATCTATCTATCTATTCATCTATCTATTCTATCATTTATCTATCTATCTATCTATTATCTATTCTATCTATCTTATCTATCTATCTATTCTATCTATCTATCTATCTATCTATCTATCTATCTTATCTATCTATCTATTCTATCTATCTATCTCTATCTTATCTATCTATCTATTCCATCTATCATTCTATCTATCTATCTATTTCTATCTAAATCTATCTCTATCTATCTATCTATCTATCTATCTATCTATTTCTATCTATCTTTCATCTATTCTATCTATCTATTATCTATCTATCTATCTATCTATCTATCTATCATTCTTTCTATCTATTATCTATCTTATCTATTATCTATCTATTCTATCTATCTATCTATTATCTATCTATCTATCTTATTTTCATTATCTATCTATCTATCTATCTATCTATCTATTATCTATCTATCTATCTTATCTATCTATTATCTTTATCTATCTATCTATCTATCTATCTATCTATCTATCTTATCTATCTATTATCTATCTATCTATCTATTCATTATCTATCTATCTATCTATCTTATCTATCTATCTATCTATCTATCTATCTATTCCATTCTATCTATCTATCTATCTTATCTATCTATCTATCTATCTATCTATCTATTTATCTATCATTCTATCTATCTATCTATTTCTATTATCTATCTATCTATCTATCTATTTATTATCTATCTATCTATCTTATCTATCTATTCTATCTATCTATCTATCTATCTTAT
>JAPFBE010000824.1:0-17500 GCA_034336665.1 Luscinia megarhynchos | reverse complement strand
ATCTTTGATCGATCGATCGATCGATCGATTCGATCGATCGATCGACGATTATCGATCGATTGATCGATCGATCGATTATCGATCGATCGATCGATTATCGACGATTATCGATCGATCGACGATCGATCGATCGATTATCGACGATCGATCGATTATCGATTTCGATCGATTATCGATCGATCGATTATCGATCGATTATCGATCGATCGACGATCTATCGATCGATTATCGATGATCTATCGATCGATCGATCGATCGACGATCGATTATCGACGATCGATTATCGATCGATCGATCGATCGATCGATCGATATCGATCGATTATCGATCGATCGATTATCGATCGATCGATCGATCGATCGATCGACGATCGATCGATCGATCGATCGATCGATCGATCGATTATCGATCGATCGATTTTCGATCGATCGATCGATCGATCGATCGATTCGATCGATCGATTGATCGATCGATCGATATCGATCGATCGATCGATCGATTATCGATCGATTGATCGATCGATCGATCGATCGATCGATCGATCGATCGATCGATCGATCGATCGATCGATCGATTATCGATCGATTATCGATCGAATTTATCGATCGATCGATTATCGATCGATCTATCGATCGTTGATCGATTCGATCGATCGATTATCGATCGATCGATCGATCGATCGATCGATTATCGATTATCGATCGATCGATCGATCGATCGATCGATCGATCGATCGATCGATCGATCGATACGATCGATCGATCGATGATCGATCGATCGATCGATCGATCGATCGATCTGATTATCGATCGACGATCGATCGACGATCGACGATCGATCGATCGATCGATCGATCGATCGATCGATTGATCGATTTCGATCGATTGATCGATCTATCGATCGATCGATCGATATCGATCGACGATCGATCGATCGATCTGAAATCGATCGATCGATCGATCGATCGATCGACGATTATCGATCGATCGACGATGATCGATCGATCGATCGACGATATCGATCGATCGATCGATTATCGATCGATTAAGATCGATCGATCGATCGATCGATCGATCTATTCGATCGATCATCGATCGATCGATTTCGATCGATCGATCGATCGATCGATCGATCGATCGATCGATCGATCGATCGATCGACGATGATCGATCGATCGATCGATCGATCGATCGATCGATCGATCGATCGATCGATCGATCGATCGATCGATCGATCGATCGATCGATCGATGATCGATTGATCGATTATCGACGATCGATCGATCGACGATCGATCGATCGATCGATCTTTCGATCGATCGATCGATCGATTATCGATCGATCGATCGATCGATTATCGATCGATCGATCGATTCGATCGATTGATCGATCGATCGATCGATCGATCGATCGATTATCGATTATCGATCGACGATTATCGATTGATCGATCTTCGATCGATTATCGATATCGATCGACGATTATCGATCGATCAGATCGATCGATCGATCGATCGACGATCGATCGATCGATCATCGCCGACTATCGATCGATCGATCGATCGATGGATCGATCGATCGATCGATCGATCGATTATCGATCGATCGACGATTATCGATCGATCGATTCGCCGATTAACGATTTTCGATCGATGATCGATCGATTTTGATCGATCGATCGATCGATCGATCGATCGATCGACGATCGATCGATCGACGATCGATCGATCGATCGATCGATCGATCGATTATCGATCGATCGACGATCGATCGATCGACGAGATCGATCGATTATCGATCGATTATCGATCGATCGAGAGTACGATCGATCGACGATTGATCGATGATCGATCGATCGACGATCGATCGATTATCGACGACGATGACGATCGATCGACGATTAATCGATCGATCGATCGACGATCTATCGATCGATCGATCGATTATCGATCGACGATCGACGATCGATCGATCGATCGATCGATCGATCGATCGATCGATCGACGATCGACGATCGATCGATATCGATCGATCGATCGACGATTACGACGATTATCGATCGATCGATCGACGATCGATTATCGACGATCGATTATCGATCGACGATTTCGATCGACGACGATCTATCGACGATCTATTAATTATCGACGATCGATCGATCGATTATCGATCGACGATCGATCGACATCGATCGACGATCGATCGATCGATCCGATTTTATCTGATCGATCGATCGATCGATCGATCGATCGATTATCGAGTTTTATCGATCGATCGATCGATCGACGACGATCGATGATCGATTATCGACGATGATCGATCGACGAGATCGATCGATCGACGATCGATCGACGATCGACGATCGACGATTCGATGCTGATCGATCTTTTCGATCTATTTATCTATCGATCGATCGATCGATCGATCGATCGACGATCGATCGATCGACGATCGATCGATCGATCGATCGATCGATTATCGATCGATCGATCGATCGACGATCGATCGATCGATCGACGATCGATCGATCGATCGATCTTTTGATCGATCGATTATCGACGATCGATTTATCGATCGATCGACGATTGACGATCGATCGATCGACGATTATCGATCGATCGATCATCGATTGATCGACGGTTTATCGATACGATTATCGATCGATCGACGATTATCGATCTATTCGACGATTATCGATCGATCGATCGATCGATCGATCGATCGATCGACGATCGATCGATCGATCGATCGATCGACGATCGATCGATGATCATTATCGCCGATTATCGACGATCGATCGATCGAGGATCGATTATCGATCGATCGACATCGATCGATCGATTATCGATCGACGATCGACGATCGATTGATTACCGACGACGAGAGACGATTATCGATCGACGATCGATATTCAGGATCGATGTCGATCGATCGACGATCGATCGACGATCGACGATCGATCGATCGATATCGATCGATCGATCGATTATCTATCGATCGATCGACGATTATCGATCGATTTCGATCGATCGATCGATTCGATCGATCGATCGATCGATCGATCGATCGATCGATCGATCGATCGATCGATCGATCTATTATTGACGATTATCGACGATGATGATCGATATTCGATCGATTAATCGAGATCGATCGAATTATCGATCGAGTCGATTATCGATCGATCGATCGATCGACGATCGATTATCGATCTAACGATCTTAACGATGCGACGATCGATCATCGACGATATTATCGATCGATCGATCTGTTTGATCGATTATCGATTATCGATCGACGATCGATTATCGACGATCGACTTAGATCGATTATCGACGTCGATTATCGATCGATCGATTATCGATCGATCGATCGATCGACGATCGATCGATCGATCGATCGATCGAAACGATCGATTATCGATCGATATCGATCGATCGATCTGTGGATCGATCGATCGATCGATCGATTTGATCGACGATCGATCGATTATCGATCGATCGCATTATCGATCGACGATCGATTATTTATCGATCGATGATCGATTATCGATCGATCGTATCGACGATCGATTCATGACGATTTTCGACATTATCGATCGATCGATCGATTATCGATCGATTATTCTATCGATTATCGATTATCGATCGAGACGATTATCGATCGATTATCGATCGATCGAGGATCGATCGATCGATTGACTATCGATCGATCGATGATCGATTATCGATCGATTATCGATGATCGATCGATCGATGCGATCGATCGACGATTATCGATCGATCGATGTTTATTCGATCGATCGATTATCGACGATCGATCGATTATCGATCGATCGATAATTATCGATCGATCGATATCGATCGATTCGATCGATTGATCGATCGATCGATCGATCGATCGATCGATCGATGATCGACGATCGATACGATTATCGATCGATTATCGAGACGATTATCGACGATTGAGATCGATCGATCGATCGATCGAAGATCGACGATCGATCGACGATCGATCGACATCGATCGATCGATCGATTCGATCGATCGATCGATCGATCGATGACGATCGATCGATTATCGATCGATCGATCGATCGATCGATCGATCGATTATCGATCGATCGATCGATGATCGATCGATTTATCGATCGATCGATTCGATCGATCGATCGATCGACGATATCGATCGATCGATCGACGATTATCGATCGATCGATCGATCGATTATCGTATCGACGATCGATTATCGATCGACGATTATCGATCGACTATTCGATCGAATGACTTTTCGATCTGATCGATCGATCGATCGATCGATCGATCGATCGATCGATCGATTATCGACATCGACGATGATTATCGATCGACTATCTATCGACGATTATCGATCGACGATTATCGATCATCGATCGATCGATCGATCGACGTTATCGTATCGATCGATCGATCGATCGATCGATTATCGATTATCGATCGATGACGATCGATCGATCGATCGATCGATCGATACGATCGATCGATCGATGATTATCGATGATCGATCGATCGATCGATCGATCGATCGAAGCCGATTTAATCGACGATTGATCGATTATCCATTAGCGATCGATTATCGATCGATTATTCGCCGATCGATCGAGATTATCGAGGATCGATCGATCGATTTTATCGACGATTATCGATTTATCGACATCGACTATCGATCGACTATGTCGATTACGACCGAGTTATCGACTATCGATCGACGATTCGATCTAAATCGATTATCGACGATGATTTACGATCGACTTTGATGATCGATCGATTCTTCGATCGATCGACGATCGACGATCGATTATCGACGATCGATCGATATCGACGATTCGATTACGACGAGATCGATATCATCGATCGACGATTATCGACGACGGAGCATCGACGATCGATGATCGATCGATCGATACGAGACGACGATGCATCGATTATCGATATCGATCTATCGACGATCGACGACGATGAATATCGACGATGCGACGATCGATCGACGATCGATCGATCGATCTATCGATCGATCGATCGTATCGATTGACGATTATCGATCGTATTTATCGTAACGATCGATCGATTATCTTATCGAACGATCTATCGATCGATCGATCTATCGACATTATCGACGATCGATTATCGACGTCGATCTATACGATCGATCTTTTCGATCGATCGATTATTCATTATCGATCGACGATCGTATCCATCGATCGATCGATGTATCGATTATCGATCGACGTCGATCTGATCATTATCGACGACATCTTATCGACTAATGATCGACGTATCTTAATCGATGATCGTATCGATCGACATTTCATCGATCGACGATCATTAATTTATCGAGTGTATCGATTATCGACGTTTCATCGACATTATCGACTACGACGATTATCGATCGACGATCTTTATCGATCCAGTATCGACATCGATTATTTATCGATCTATCGATCGACGATGATCGACGATTCTATCTATGACGATCGATCGATCGATCTATCGAGATCGATCTATCGATCGATTATCGATCGATCGACGACGATCGACGATGATCGATCGATGATCGACGACGATCGAAATCGACGCACGATTATCGACGATCGATCGATCGACGATCGACGATCGACATCGATCGATCGACATCATTTATCGACGATCGATCGATTCGTATCCATTATCGACGAGACGTATTATCCGATCGAGGATTTCGATCCATCTGATTTCGATCTTAGCGACGATTCATCTATCTTATCGAGATCGATCTCTCGATCGATTATCGACATCGATCGACGATCGACGATTATAGATCGACGAAGCTGATCTGAGCATCTGATTCGAGCGGATTTGATCGACGACGATCGATCGATCGATCGATCGTATCTGACGATCGACGATCTTATCGACATTAGATCTATCGAACGATCGATTCTTTCAGACATCTGATAATTCTATGGTCGATCGACGATCGATCGATCGACGATCGATTTTATCGAGCGATCGACGATTCGTATCGATCGATCGACGATTATCGATCGATTGATCGATCGATCGATTCTTCGATCGACGTCTTTATCGCCGATCGATCGATCGATCGATTTATCGATCGACATCGATCGATCGAGATCGACGATCGATCGATCGATCGATTCGATCGACGACATTCGCCGACTATCGGCCGATCGATCGATCTTAGCGATCGACATCGATCGACGATCTTTGCCGATCTGACGATCGACGGCGATGAGCATTGATCGATATCTTAAGGGATCGATCGTATCGATCTAATCGATCCATTATCGATCGATTTTATCGATCTATCGATCGATTTTATCGATCGATATATCCATCTACTAGATTCCATATCGATTCCATCGACGATCTGATCGATCGATCTTCTATCGATCGATTATCGATCTGTCTTATTTAATATTCGGATTCATACCATTACCGATCGATCGAATATCGACGATCGATCGATCCGATCCATCGATCGATTATCGACATTCGAATTTATCGTATCGATCGATCTTATCGATTATCGACATTTCGATCTTATCTTATCGATCAGACGATCGACGATCGACGATCGATCTTATCGACGATGGACATTAGATCGATCGATCTATCGATTCACGAGAACGATCTATATATCGGCGAAGCGCATCGATCGATCGATCGATCGATTCGATCGATCGATCGAATCGATCGACGATCGATCGATCGATTTTATCGATGACGATCTTTAATCGATCGAGATCGATTATCGATCTATCGATTTCTGCCGATCGATCGATCGACATCTATTTTCGATCGACTTTCAATTTTATCGATCGATCCATCGATCGCTCATGATTTCGACATCGATCGACGATCTATCGATCGATCGATTACTTTTCCATCGATTATCGATCGATCGATCGATCGAGCTGATCGATCGAAGTGATCGATGGACCATCGACGAGAGACCATCGATGACGATCGATCGAGATCTGATCGACATCGATCGATGCATCGATCGTATCGATTCATCGATCGACGAAGTATCGACGACGATTACTGATCGATCGACGGACTGATTATCGATCGAGGATCGATCGATTCATCTCCATCGACGAAGTATCGACGACGATCTGACGACGATCGACATTCATTCGATCGATCATCGATCGAAGTAATCGACGATCGATCGATCGATCGAGACGATCGATCGATCGATCGATCGAACGATCGAATATCGATCGATCGATCGATCGATCGACATCGATCGATCGATCGATCGATCGATCGACGATCGACGATCGATCGATCTCTGCCTTTCTTTTCCATCCATCGATCTTCATCGATCATCGATCCATCCATCTATCTGATCATCCATCCATCCATCCATCCATCCATCCATCATCTATCCAGCATCCATCCATCCAATCCATCCATCCATCCATCCATTCATCATCCATCCATCCATCCATACATGCCATCCATCCATCCATACCCATCATCCATCCATCCATCCAGCCATCCATCCATCCACCCAATTCTCCATCCATCCATCCGGCCCAGCATCCATCCATCCATCATCCAATCCCATCCATCCATCCATCCATCCATCCTATCCGGCCCATCCATCCATCATCCATCCATACGTCCATCCATCCATCATCAATCCATACGTCCATCCATCCATCATCCATCCATTCATCATCTATTATCCATCCATCAATCATCCATCCATCATCCATCTATCAATCATCCATCATCCATCAATCCATCCATCCATCTCCATCATCCATCCATCCAATCCATCCCATCATCCATCCACCAACCATCCATCATCCATCCATCATCCATCCATCCATCATCCATCCATCCATCATCCATCCATCCATCCATCCATCCATCCATCCATTCTCCATCCATCCATACATCATCCATCATCGCTCCATCCATCATCCATCCATCATCCATCCATCCATCATCCATCCATCCATCATCAATCGATCATCCATCCATCCATCATCTATCATCCATCGATCCATCATCCATCCATCTATCATCCATCCATCCATCCCTCCAAAAATCATCCACCCATCATCCATCCATCCATCGATCCATCGATCGATCGATCGATTCGATCGATCGACGATCGATCGATCGATCGATCGAGCGATTATCGATCGATCGATCTATGATTCGATCGATCGATCGATCGATCGATCGATCGATTGACGATCGATCGATGTATGACATCGATCGATCGATTATCGATCGATCGATTTATCGAGCGATCGATTCTTTTCGATCGATTATTCGACGCCGATCGATGCCGATCGATATCGATCGATCGATCGAAGTGATCGACATTATCGATCGATCGATTATCGATCGATTTGGTGATCGATGACGATTATCGATCGAGGAGATCTTATCGATCGAATCGATCGATCTATTCATCGATCTGATCGATCGATTCTCGATCGATCGATCGATCGATCGACGATCGATATCGATCGAGCGATTTAACGATCGATCGATATTCGATCGATCGATCGATCGATTCTTTGATCGATCGATCGATCAGGGATCGATATCGATCGATCGACGAGCGATCGATTAATCGATCGATCGATCGATCGATCTGATCGATCGATCGATCGATCGATTATTATCGATCGACGATAATTAATTTATCGATCCATCAGACGACGATATCGACGATCGACATTCAAGACGATCGATCGATCTATCGATCGATCGATGATCTTAATCGATCGATTATCGATCGATCGATCGACAGATCGAGAGACGACTATCTGTATTCGACGATTATCGATCGATCGATCGATCGAGATTTTCAGATCGATCTATCGATCGATCGATCGATCGATCGATGCGATCGACGATTAACGATCGATCGACGTCGATTATCGATTTATCCGACGATTACGATGACGATCGATCGATCGATCGATAATCTACCGATGAAAGACGATCGATTATCGATCGACGATCGATCGAATTTGATTTATATCGATTATCGATCGATGGATGATCGATCGAATCGTATCGATCGATCGATCGATCGATCGGCGATCGATTATCGATGGATCGACGATCGACGACGATTATTCGATCGATGACGATGATCGAGGATGCGATATCGACGATCGATCGACGATCGACATTAATCGATTTTATCGATTATCGATTATTCGTATCGATCGACGAGACGATTACTATCGATCGATCGATCGATCGATCGATCGATCGACGATATCGATGTCGATTATTCGATCGACGACTCTTTTCGATCGAATGATCTTTTCGATCGATCGATCTATCGACGATTATTCTTCGATCGATATCGATGATGACGATCGATCGATCGACGAGAGAGATTATCGAGATCTTTGATTATCGATCGATCGATATCTATCGATCATTAATTATCGATCGATCGACGAGATCGATCGATCGATCGATCGATCGATCGATTTAATTGTCGATTATCGATCGATTTAACGATCGATATCGATCGATCGATCGATCGATTATCGATCGACGATCGATCGATCGATCGATCGATCGATCGATTTTCGATCGATCGAGAGATTATCGATATTGTTGATCGATTATCGATCGATCGATCGATCGATCGATCGATCGATCGATTATCGATCGATTATCGATCGATCGATTATCGATACGATTGATCGATCGATCGATCGATTATCGATCGATCGACGAATTATTCCATCGATTATCGATCGATCGATCGATCGATCGATCGAGAGATCGATCGATCGATCGATTATCGATCGAGAGATTATCGATCGATCGACTTTCGATCGAGATTTATCGATCGATCGATCGATCGAGAGATTATCGATCGATCGATCTTCGATATCGATCGACGATCGACGATCGATCTATCGACGATTCTCATCGATTATTCGATCGACTCTTCGACGATTATCGATATTTTCGATCGACGATTGATCTATCGATCGATAGATCGACTGACGCATCGATTATCGACGATAGATTATCGATCGACGATTCTTTCGACGACATTAATTATCGACATGATCGAGGTCGATCGACGATCGACGATTATCGACTTTATCGATCGATTATCGACGATCGATCGATTTATCGATCGATCGACGATCGATCGATCGATCGATCGATCGACGATCGATCGATCGATCGAGACGATCGACGACGATTATGATGATCTATGGATCGATCGATCGATCGACGACGACGACCAGATCGATCGATCGACGATTATCGATCGATCGATCGATCTATCGATTTTCGCATCGACGACATCGACGATCGATCTATTGATTATCGATCGACGATTATCGACTCTATTGATCGACATTTATCACGATTTATCGATCGATCGATCGATCGAATTACCATTCATTGATGCGATCGACGTATCGACGATTATTGATCGATTATCGATCGATCGATATCGACGATCGATCGATTCGAATTATCGATCGATTATCGATCGATCGATCTATCGATCGATCGATCGATTTATCGATCGATTATCGATCGATATCGATCGATCGATCGATTCGATCGAGATCGATGATCGATCGACGAGTATCGATCGATCGATCGATCATTGATCGATCGATCGATCGATCGATCGATTCTTCGATCGATCGATCGATCGATCGATCGATCGATCGATTATCGATCGCCGATTGATCGATCGATCATCGATCGATTATCGATCGATCGATCGATCGATCGATCGATCGATCGATCGACGATCGATCTGATCGATCGATCGATCGATCGATATCGATCGATCGATTATCGATCGATTATCGATCGATCGATCGATCGATGATCGATCGATCGATCGATCGATTATCGACGATCTATCGATTATCGATTATCGATCGATCATTTATCGATCGATCGATTATCGATCATCGATCGATCGATCGATCGATTTATCGATCGACGATCGACATCTATCGATCGATCGATTATCGATTTATCGATCGATCGATTATCGATCGATCGATCATTATCGATCGACGAGATTATCGATCGATCGATCGATCGATTCGATTATCTATCGATTGATCGATCGATCGACATCGATCGACGATTTTATCGATCGACATCGATCGATTATCGATCGATCGATCGTATCGATCGATCGATCTTCGACGAGATCTATCGATCGACGAGAGATCTATCGATCGATCGACATTAATCTATCGATACGATCGACGATCGATCGACGATTCTCGACGACATTATCGACGATCGATCTATCGATCGACATTATCGATCGATGATCGATCGACACATCGACGATTATCGATCGACGATTATCGACGATCGATCGATCTATCTATCGACGATCTATCGATATCGATCGAGATCGATCGATCGATCGACATTAATCGACGATTATCGATCGATCGATCGATCGATCGATGATCGATCGATCGATCGATCGATTATCGAGTCGATTATCGATCGATATCGATCGATATATCGATCGATCGACGATCGATCTGATCGATCGATTATCGATCGATCGATCGATCGATCGATTATCGATCGATCGATCGATCGATCGATCGATATCGATCGATCGATCGATCGATCGATCGATCGATCGATGATCGACGATCGATTATCGATCGATCGATCGATTTTATCGATCGATCGATCGATCGATCGACGATGATCGATCGATCGATCGATCGATCGATTGATCGATCGATCGATCGATCGATCGATCGATTCGATCGATTGATCGATCGATCGATCGATATCGATCGATCGATTATCGATCGATCGATATCGATCGATCGACGATCGATCGATTATCGATCGATATCGATCGATCGATTATCGATCGACGATACGATCGATCGATTATCGATCGATTATCGATCGATATCGATCGATCGATCGATCGATCGATTATCGATCGATCGAGATTTATCGATCGATCGATCGATATCGATCGATCGATCGATCGATCGATCGATCGATCGATCGATTTATCGATCGATCGATCGATCGACGATGATCGATCGATCGATCGATCGATCGATCGATCGATCGATCGATTATCGATCGATTATCGATCGATCGATTATCGATCGATCGATATCGATCGATCGATCGATCGATGATCGATCGATCGATCGATCGATCTATCGATCGATCGATTATCGATCGATCGATCGATCGATCGATCGATCGATCGATCGATCGATCGATCGATATCGATGATCGATCGACGTTTCGATCGATTATCGACGATTATCGATCGATCGATTATCGATCGATCGATCGATCGATCGATCGATCGATGATCGATCGATCGATCGATTATCGATCGATCGATTATCGATCGATCGATCGATCGATCGATCGATATCGATCGATCGATCGATCGATCGATCGATTATCGATCGATATCGATATCGACGATCGATTAGATCGATCGATCGATCGATTATCGATCGATCGATCGATCGATCGATCGACTTATCGATCGATCGATCGATCGATCGATCGATCGATCGATCGATCGATCGATCGATCGATTATCGATCGATATCGATCGATCGATCGATCGATCGATCGATCGATCGATCGATGATCGATCGATCGATCGATCGATTGATCGATCGATCGATCGATCGATCGATCGATTATCGATCGATCGATTATCGATCGATTATCGATCGATCGATCTATCGATCGATCGATGATCGATCGATCGATTATCGATCGATCGATCGATGATCGATTATCGATCGATTATCGATCGACGATTATCGATCGATCGATTATCGACGATCGATCGATCGATCGATCGATCGATTATCGATCGATCGATCGATCGATCGATCGATTATCGATCGATCGATCGATCGATCGATCGATCGATCGATCGATCGATCGATCGATCGATCGATCGATCGATCGATCGATCGACGATTATCGATCGATCGATTATCGATCGATTATCGATCGATCGATCGACGATCGATGATCGATCGATCGACGATCGATCGATCGATCGATCGATCGACGATCGATCGATCGATCGATTATCGATCGATTTCGATCGATCGATCGATCGATCGACGATTATCGATCGATCGATCGATCGATCGATCGATCGATCGATATCGATCGATCGATCGATCGATCGATCGATATCGATCGATTATCGACGATCGATTATCGATTATCGATCGATCGATCGATCGATCGACGATTTCGATCGATCGATCGATCGATTATCGATCGATCGATCGATCGACGATCGATCGATCGATCGATCGATCGATCGATCGATCGATCGACGATCGATCGATTATCGATCGATCGATTTGATCGATCGATTATCGATCGATCGATCGATCGATTATCGATCGACGATCTATCGATCGATCGACGATCGATCGATCGATCGATCGATCGATCGATCGATCGATCGACGATTATCGATCGACGATCGATTATCGACGATCGACGATCGATCGATCGATCGATCGACGATCGATATCGACGATCGATCGATCGATCGATCGATCGATCGATCGATCGATCGACGATCGACGATCGATCGATCGATATCGATCGACGATCGATCGACGATTATCGATCGATCGATCGACGACGATCGATCGATTATCGATCGATCGACGATCGATCGATCGACGATCGATTATCGACGATCGATCGACTGATCGACGATCGATTTTATCGATCGATTGATCGATCGATCGATCGATCGATCGATTATCGATCGATCGATCGATCGATCGATCGACGATCGATCGATCGATCGATCGATTCGATCTGATCGACGATTATCGATCGATCGACGATCGATCGATCGATCGATCTTTGACGATCGATCGATCGATTATCGACGATCGATCGACGATCGATCGACGATCGACGATTATCTTCGATCGATCGATCGACGATTATCGATGACGATACTTTATCGACGATCGACGATGATCGATCGATCGATCGATTCGATGACGATTATCGATCGATCGACGATGACGATTTTATCGACGATGATCGATCGATCGATTATTCGACGATCGATCGATCGATCGACGATCGATCGACGATCGACGATCGACGACGATCTATCGACGATCGATCGACGACGATCATCGACGATCGACGACGATCGACGATCGATCGATCTATCGACGATATCGACGACGATCGATTATCGACGACGATTATCGACGATCGATCGTATCGACGACGATTATCGATCGATCGACGATTCGATCATCGATCGACGACGATCGATTATCGATATCGACGATTATCTATCGATTTATCTATCTATCTATCTATCGACGATCGACGACGACGATCGTCATCGACTATCGACATCTATCTATCGAGCGATTATCTTATTTATCTTATCTATCGACGATCATCTATCTATGACGATATCTATCGATTATCTATCTTTCTATCTATCTATCTTATGTATCTATCTTATCTATCTATCATTATTCTATCTATCTATTCTATATATCTTATCTATCTATCTATCTATCTATTCTATCTCATCTTATCTTATCTATATATATCTCATCTATCTATCTTATCTATCTATCTATCTATATCTATCTATATCTATCTCATCTATCTATTCTATCTTATCTATATCTCATCATCTATCTATCTATTCATTATCTATCTATATCTATCTCATCTATCTATCTATCTTATCTCTATCTATCTATTATGTATTCATCTATCTATCTATCTATCTATCTATGTATCTATTCTATCTATCTATCTATCTATCTATCTTATCTTATCTATCTATCTATCTATCTATCTCCATTCTTTTATTCATTATCTATCTATCTATTTCTTTATCTATCTATCTTATCTATCTATCTATTCCATTATCTATCTTATCTTATCTATCTATCTATCTATCTATCTATCTATCTATCTATCCATCTATTATCTATCTTATCTATCTATCTATCTATCTATACTATCTATTCATCTATCTATCTATCTATCTATCTATCTATCTATCTTATCTATCATTCATCTATCTATCTATCTATCTTATCTATCATTATCTATCTCTATTTTCCATTCTATTCATCTATCTATCTATCTTATCTATTCCATCATCTATCTATCTATCTCTATCATCTATCTATCTATTCATTCTATCTATCTATCTATCTATATCTATTATCTATTATCTATCTATCTATCTATCTATCTATCTTATTCATTTCTATCTATCTATTATCTATCTATCTATTATCTATTCACTATCATTTTATCTATCTATCGATTATTCTATCTATCTATCTTATCTATCTATCTTATCTACCTTTATCTATTATCTATCTATCTATCTATCATTTCTATCTATTCTATCTATTCATCCATTATCTATCTATCTATTGCTTATCTATCTATCTATCTATCCACTCATATCTATCTATCATCTATCTATCTATCTATCTATTATCTTATCGTATTATCATATTTTATCTATCTATGCTTTATCTATCTATATTTATCTATCTATTCTATCTATCTTATCTATTCTTCTATCTATCATTCTATCTATCTATCTTATTATCTATCTATCTATCCATCTACTGCATTATTAATCTAACTACATCTATCTATCTATCTATCTATCCATCTTATCTATCTATATCTCATCTATCTATCATCTATCTTTCATCTATCTATCTTTATCTATCTATCTATCTTATCTTATCTATCTATCCATCTATCTATCTACATTTCATTATCTATCCTATCTATCTTATCTATCATCTATCTATCTATCTATATCTATCTTATCTTTTCATCTATCTATCATCTATCTATCATTCATCTATCTATTATCATATCATTCTATCTATCTATTAATCTATCTAGTCCATATATATCTTATCTTAGTTTCATCTATCTTATCTTATTCTATCTCTATCTACATTCCATTCATCTATCATTATCTATCATCTTATCTTATGCTTATCTCATTCTATTATCTATCTATATCACGGCTTCCATTCATCATCTATCTTATTCTTATCATTCCATCTATCTATTCGCCTACTTTTCTATCCATTATCTATCTATCTATCGTATGCATCTGCATCTTATCTATCTATCTATCTATCTATTTCCATCTTATCCTTTTCTTATCTAATGTATCTTTATCTTTATCTATCCATCTGCTAATTATCTTATTCCATCTTATCTTATCTATCTTATGCATCTACCTATCCATCTATCTATCTAAGGACAAATCTTATCTATCTATCGATCTGATCTTATCTTACTATCTCATTTTCGAGCTATTTCCGAGCTAGCGGCATCTTGTATTCACGATTCATTCTATCGATCGATCGATCTATCGATCTATGGGACGACCCCATCTATTCCACTATTCAATATCTATCTCATCTATCGATCATCTATCTATCTATCTTATCTATCGACTGACGATTAATCTATTCATCTATCTGTGTATCATTATCTGTATCTATCTATCTTCGACGACGACATCCAGACTATCGACGATGAGTTAACGACATCTATCGACATCTATTCTACTTATCTATCTAATATCTATCTATCTATCTTATCTATCGATCGATCGACGACGGTCGACGACATTGATCTAGTATCTATTCCATCTTTAATCTATCGACATCTATCGATCTTTATCACCGATTATCTATCTATCTATCATATCGACGACGACACATTAACGAGACGACATTATTCCATCTATCTATCTCCTTTCTATCATTCTATATCTATCGGTGACATTCATCTATCTGTCGACGATTGACGACGACAATGATCGACACGACGATCTGTCGATCGACGCATCTATTCTATCTTATTTTCCATTATCTATCTATCGGCGGACACTATCGACGATCATCGACGATCGATTAACGACATCTATCTAATCTAACGACTTATCTATCTTTAATTTATTCTATCTATATCTATCTACTAATCGTCGCATTATCCATCTCACTTCCACCTATCTATCTATCCATCTATCTATCTATCTAATCTTATAATCTATCTTATCTAGTATCTCATCGCATCTCATCTTATCTATCTATTCCATCATTCCATTACATCTATCTATCTATCTATCTATTATCTATCCATCTATCTTATTCATTCTATCTATCATTTCCATTTGATCTATCTATCTATCTACCTATTCCATTCCATCATCTCATCTATCTAAATATCTATCTATCTATCTTATCATCTATCATCATTCATCTATTCATCTTATCATCTTATCATCTATCGATCTATCATCTATCTTCTATCATTCATCTAACATCTTATCCATTTCCATTCATCTATCTATCTATCTATAGTACATGTAATTGAATTAGTATATT
>JAPFBE010000823.1:0-25633 GCA_034336665.1 Luscinia megarhynchos | reverse complement strand
GGGACACGCCAGTGACGTGTGGGACATGTTTGGGACGCGTGTGGCGTGTGTGGGACACGGGGGGCATGCTGGTGGTGTGTGGGACACGTATGGAACACGTGTGTGACATGTGTGGGATGTGACACAGCTGTGATGTGTGTGTGACACGTGTGGCGTGTGTGACGCCTGTGAGACATATGTGACGTGTGTGACACACCTGTGATGTGTATGACACGTGTGTGACACGTGTGTGACATGTGTGATGTGAGGCACGTCTGTGACGTGTGATGTGTGTTACACGTGTGGGACATGTATGTGACGCATATGCTATGTGTGGGACACGTGTGTGGTGTGTGACATGTGTGACATGCCTGTGACACGCGCGTGACATGTGTGTGAAATATTTGACGTGTGTGATGCGTATGAGATGTGTGTGGCGTGTGTGACATGTGACACATCTGTGACATGCGTGATGTGTGTTACACGTGTGGGACGTGTGTGTGAGACATATGTGTGGGACACGTGTGACGTGTGTGTGACATGTGTGGGACATTCCTGTTACATGTGTGTGACATGTTTGACATGTGTGTGACATGTGTGACACGTGACATGTCTGTGACATGTGTGGTGTGTGTTACACGTGTGGGACGTGTGTGACGTGTGTGTGACACGTGTGACGTGTGTGTGACATGTGTGAGACGTGTTTGATGTGCGTGGGATATGTGTAACATGTATGTGACACGCCTGTGACGTGTGATGTGTGACATGTGCGATGTGTGACATGTGCGATGTGTGTGATGTGTGTGACATGTGTGGGACGTGTGACACATACGTGACACGCCTGTGACACGCGTGTGGCATGTGTGATGTGTGTTACACGTGTGGGACGTGTGTGACACATGTGACACGCCTGTGACATGTGTGTGATGTGTGACACACGTGTGCTGTGTAAGACGTGTGATACACCTGTGATACATGTGTGACATGTGTGCAACATGTCTGAGATGTGTGGGACATGAGTGACATGCCTGTGACACGTGTGGCGTGTGATGTGTGTGCCACACGTGTGACATATGTATGACACCTGTGACGTGTGTGTGACGTGTGAGTGACGTGTGTGACACATGTGTGACACGTGTGACGTGAGTCATGCCTGAGACACGTGTGTAACATGCCTGTGACACGTGACTGACATGTGAGACGTGTGTGACACGTGTGTCACATGTGTGTGACACGCCTATGACAGGTGGGGACCTCAGTGCCAGGACGGGGCTGGGAATGGGGAATGTTTTGGGCTGGAAAATCCCTCAGAGCCCCTTGAGCCCGTCCGATCCCCCAGCACTGCCCAGGCCACCCCTGGCCGTGTCCCCAAGTGCCACCCCTGGCCGTGTCCCCAAGTGCCACCTCCCTGTGTCCCCAGGTGCCACATCCATATGGCTGTAAAATCCCAAGGGTGGCACTGCACCCCTGGCCGTGTCCCCCAGGTGCCTCCCTGGCCGTGTCCCCAAGTGCCACATCCCGTGGTTGTAAAACCCCTGAGGGTGGCACTGCACCCCTGGCCATGTCCCCAAGTGCCACTGCCCGTGTCCCCAAGTGCCACATCCCCCGTGGCTGTAAACCCCCCAGAGGGTGGCCGTGTCCCAAGTGCCACCTGGCTGTGTCCCCAGGTGCCACATCCCCGTGGCTGTAAAACCCCGAGGGTGGCACTGCACCCTGGCCATGTCCCCAGGTGCCACATCCCCGTGGCTGTAAAACCCCCCGAGGGTGGCACTGCACCCCTGGCCGTGTCCCCAGGTGCCACCTGGCCGTGTCCCAGGTGCCCCCTGGCCATGTCCCCAGGTGCCACATCCCCGTGGCTGTAAAACCCCCCGAGGGTGGCACTGCACCCCTGGCCATGTCCCCAAGTGCCACTGCCCGTGTCCCCAGGTGCCACATCCCCGTGGCTGCCCAGCCCCCGCCCCGAGCGGGCACTGAGGCGCTCCCTCCCCGCAGCAAACGCACCTGGAGCTGGAGGGCATCCAGCAGGGCCTGAGCAAGCTGAGCCAGCAGTCGGAGCAGGTGCTGGCGCAGCCCGAGCCGGCGGGCTCGGCGCCCGTGCTGCGCTCCGAGCTGGAGGTGACGCTGCGCAAGATGGAGCAGGTGTACAGCCTGTCCAGCATCTACCTGGAGAAGTGAGTGCCCCGGCACGGTCACCCGGGGGCCTGGGGGCCGTGGGGGAGCCGGGCAGAGCCCAGAGCCCCTCCCCTTTCTTCTCTTTCTCTCTCTTCGTCCTTTCGTTCCTCTTTCCCTTTTTGCTGTTTCCCTTTTCACTTCCCTGCTGGGTCTGGGGTGCTGCTCTTGCTGAGCTGTCCCAGTCCCACCTCTGCCCTGCCCCAATGGCTCCCGATCCCAGCTAATCCACCCTGATCCCATCCCCATCCCATCCCATTATCCCATCCCATTATCCCATCCCATCCCATCCTGGCAGCTCCCCTTATGAGTAGTGACATCCCTTCCCATCCCATCCCATCCCATCCCATCCCATCCCATCCCATTATCCCATCCCATTATCCCATCCCATTATCCCATCCCATCCCATCCCATTATCCCCATCCCATTATCCCATCCCATCCCATCCCATCCCATCCCATCCCATCCCATCCCATCCCATCCCATCCCATCCCATCCCATCCCATCCCATCCCATCCCATCCCATCCCATCCCATCCCATCCCATCCCATCCCATCCCATCCCACTCTTGCTCCTGGATAATCTGTTCTGCTCCCATCTCACTCCTGATCCCATCCTGCCCTCAGCTCCCATCCCACTCAATTCCTACTCCTGGTCCCACTCCCACTCCTGATCCCAGCTAATCCATCCTGCTCTCATCCTGATCCCAGCTAATCTGCCCTGTTCCCGTCCCGTTTTCATCCCACTCCCATCCTGCTCCTGTCCCACTCCAATCCCACTCCTGATCCCCTCCTGCTCCCATCCCAATCCCGCTCCCATCCAATCCCTCTCTCATCCCTCTCCCATCCAGCTCTCAGTCCCATACCACTCCTGCTCCCATCCCACTCCCACCCCAGTCCCGCTCCCATCCCACTCCTGATCCTGGCTAATCCATCCTCTCCCATCCCACTCCCACCTTGCTCCCACTCCTGTCCCACTCCTGTCCCACTCCTGCTCCCATCCCACTCCCCGTCCACTCCTGGCTAATCCATCCCGCGCTCCCATCCTGCTCCCATCCTGCTCCTGATCCTGGTTAATCCATCCTGCTCCCATCCCACTCCTGATCCCATCCCGCTCCTGATCCTGGTTAATCCATCCTGCTCTCATCCCACTCCCATCCCACTCCCATCCCACTCCTGATATTGGCTAATCCATCCTGCTCCCATCTGACTCCCATCCCAATCCTGATCCCATCCCGCTCCTGATCCTGGCTAATCCACCCTGCTCCCATCCCACTCCCACCCCAATCCTGCTCCCACCCCGCTCCCACCCCATTCCCACCCCGCCGCCGCCTGACACGCGCTGTTGGCAGGCTGAAGACTGTGGCGCTGGTGATCCGCAGCACGCAGGGCGCCGAGGAGCTGCTGCGCAAGTACGAGGAGCAGCTCAAGGACGTGCAGGCGGTGCCGGCCGACCTGGCCGAGCTGGAGGCCAGCAAGGCTGAGCTGAAGGTACCGGGGCCCTGGGGGAGGCTGGGGGACGCCGTGGCCAGCCCTGACCAGTGCCCAGTGTCACCATCCCCTCAGCCCCAGCGGGACTCTGGTGGGTCGTTCAGCCCCAGGGTGCGAAAGACGAAAGCAGAGACTCAGGTTTTGTTCAGCAGAAAGCAGCAATGTGGTTTATTGTGTGAAAAGGATTCAGTTTTGTGATGGAAGAGAGAGAGAGAGGTAAAGGAAATGAAGTAAAAGGGGAGAGAGAGAAAGGATGGGATGTAGCTACCAACAGACGGGACACATCCTCGTGGTTGTCTGATGATAGACGTGTCTTCAATCCATTGGGAGAACGAGATCTCAAAGTCTCTTTAGGAAAGTCACTTTTTATAGTCCTTTTCTAAAGTGAGTGGCCTCTGGCCTAAAGGTGGGGACATTTATGGACTCCTGCATGTGGAGACCATTGCTCCAAGGAACAGGTGCTGGAACAGGCGCTATAAGCAGTGCCCTGCTCGTGCCATGGCAGCACCAGCACAGCCACAGACAGTCCTGGGCCACCATCCACCTGGGCCAGGCCAGAACTCGGGTCCAGAGCAGTGCTGGGGTGCAGGGTCTCAGATCAGAGAAACTCCAGCCCGACCCTTCCCCCTGTCTGCATCTGGTCCAGGCCAGAACTCAGCTCCAGAGCATTGCTGGGTCAGGGTCTCACTCTGGTGATGGTTGTGAGCAACTGCAGCCTGACCCTCACCCCTGTCTGCACCTGGGCCAGGCCAGAATGAGCAGTGCTGGGTCAGGGTCTCACTCTGGTGATGGTCAGTCAGAGAAACCTCAGCCTGACCCTCCCCGTCCGCAGCGGCTGCGGGCCGAGGCCGAGGGCCACCAGCCCTTCTTCGGCACGCTGGAGAGCGACCTGGGCCAGGCCCAGGACGTGGGCGAGCGCCTGGCGCGCGGGCACAGCGAGCGCGACGCCGACCTGGAGCGGTACCGGGAGCGCGTGGCGGCGCTGCTGGAGCGCTGGCGGGCCGTGCTGGCCCAGGCCGACCTGCGGCAGCGCGAGCTGGGCCAGCTGGGCCGCCAGCTGGGCTACTACCGGCAGAGCTGCGACGCGCTGCGCCGCTGGCTGGGCGACGCGCGGCAGCGCCAGGAGCGCCTCCAGGCCGTGCCCGTCACCGACAGCCGGGCCGTGCGCCAGCAGCTGCTGCAGGAGAAGGTGCGGCCGGGCCTGGGGCGCGGGGGGCTCCTGGGTGTGCCCAGGGGGCGAGGGGGGTATTGGGTATTGGGCAGGGGGGCTCCTGGGTGTCCCCACTGGGCGAGGGGGGCTGCTGGGTATTGGGCACAGGGGGCTCCTGGGTGTCCTCAGTGGGCAAAGGGGGCTGCTGGGTATTGGGCACGGGGGGCTCCTGAGTATCCACAGTTGGCAAAGGGGGCTGCTGGGTGTGCCCACTGGGCAAGGGGGCTCCTGTACACCCCCAGTGGGCACAGGGGGGGCTCCTGGGCATCCACAATGAGCAAGGGGGGCTCCTGGGCATCCCCAGTGGGCAAGGGGTGCTCCTGGGCATCCCATCAGGGCTGAGATGCACTGCTGTGTGGCCGTGGGGTGCCTGGGCTCACCGCCACGTGTGTCCCCAGGAGCTGCTGGAGGAGTGTGAGCAGCACAAGGAGCAGGTGGAGGAGTGCCAGCGCTACGCCAAGCAGTACATCGACGCCATCAAGGTGTGCCCGCAGCCCGGGGGGGCCGGGGGGCCGGGGGGTGGTGGCCGGGGGGCTGGTGGCCCCCAGCAGAGCTCTGCTGACCCTCTCCTCGGCAGGACTACGAGCTGCAGCTGGTGAGCTTCAAGGCCCAGGTGGAGCCGGTGGCGTCGCCGGCCAAGAAGCCCAAGGTGCAGTCGGCGTCGGACAGCATCATCCAGGAGGTGAGGGGGGGTCTCCCTGCCCCTGGGGGGGGGTCTGGGTGCCCCTGGGGGGGTCTGGCTACCCCAGGGTGGGGGGAGTCTGGCTGCCCCAGGGGGAGGTCTCCCTGCCCCGAGGGTGTTCTGGCTGCCCCTGAAGGGGGTCTGGCTACCCCTGGGGGTGTCTGGCTACCCCTGGGAGAGGTCTGGGTGCCCCTGGGGGGTGTTTGGCTGCCCCTGGGAGGGGGGGGTCTGGCTACCCCTGGGGGTGGGGGGAGTCTGGCTGCCCCAGGGGGAGGTCTCCCTGCCCCGAGGGTGTTCTGGCTGCCCCTGAAGCGGGTCTGGCTACCCCTAGGGGTGTCTGGCTACCCCGGGGGGGGTCTCCCTGCCCTGTCGGTGGTCTCCCTGCCCCAGGGGTGTGTTCTGGCTGCCCCAAGGGTGGGTCGGGCTGCCCCTGGCCCGGGATGTCCTGCAGCGCCTGGGGTGTGGCTGCTCACGGAGGGGACGGATTTGGGGGTCCTGCTGGGCTGAGCCCCCCCGTGCCCTGCTGACCCCCCGTCCCCACAGTACGTGGAGCTGCGGACGCAGTTCAGCGAGCTGACCACGCTCACCACCCAGTACATCAAGTTCATCACCGAGACGCTGCGGCGGCTGGAGGACGAGGAGGTAGGGAGGGGGCAGGGCGGCATGGCCGGGGGTGTGACTGAACAGGAATGTGGGTCAGGGGGTCTGAGCTGGCCCAGGACTAACACTGGCCCATGGCTGTGACTCCTGTCCCATCACTGGCACTGGCCCATCTGTGACTCCTGTCCCATCAGTGACACTGGCCATGACTGTGACTCCTGTCCCATCACTGACACTGGCCATGGCTGTGACTCCTGTCCCATCACTGGCACTGGCCATGGCTGTGACTCCTGCCCCATCAGTGACACTGGCCCATGGCTGTGACTCCTGTCCCATCAGTGACACTGGCCCATCTGTGACTCCTGTGCCATCAGTGACACTGGTCCATGGCTGTGACTCCTGTCCCATCACTGACACTGGCCCATCTGTGACTCCTGTCCCATCACTGACACTGGTCCATGGCTGTGACTCCTGTCCCATCACTGACACTGGCCCATGGCTGTGACTCCTGTCCCATCACTGGCACTGGCCCATCTGTGACTCCTGTCCCATCAGTGACACTGGCCCATGGCTGTGACTCCTGTCCCATCACTGGCACTGGCCATGGCTGTGACTCCTGCCCCATCAGTGACACTGGCCCATGTGTGACTCCTGTCCCATCACTGACACTGGCCATGGCTGTCACCCCCTGTGCCATCAGTGACACTGGCCCATGGCTGTGACTCCTGTCCCATCAGTGACACTGGCCCATCTGTGACTCCTGTCCCATCACTGGCACTGGCCCATCTGTGACTCCTGTCCCATCACTGACACTGGCCCATGGCTGTGACTCCTGTCCCATCACTGACACTGGCCATGGCTGTCACCCCTGTGCCATCAGTGACACTGGCCCATGGCTGTGACTCCTGTCCCATCAGTGACACTGGCCCATCTGTGACTCCTGTCCCATCACTGGCACTGGCCCATCTGTGACTCCTGTCCCATCAGTGACACTGGCCCATCTGTGACTCCTGTCCCATCACTGGCACTGGCCCATCTGTGACTCCTGTCCCATCAGTGACACTGGCCATGACTGTGACTCCTGTCCCATCAGTGACACTGGCCCATGGCTGTGACTCCTGTCCCATCACTGACACTGGCCATGGCTGTGACTCCTGTCCCATCACTGACACTGGCCCAGGGCTGTGACTCCTGTCCCATCACTGGCACTGGTCCATGGCTGTGACTCCTGTCCCATCAGTGACACTGGCCATGACTGTGACTCCTGTCCCATCACTGGCACTGGCCCATCTGTGACTCCTGTCCCATCAGTGACACTGGCCCATCTGTGACTCCTGTCCCAACACTGACACTGGCCATGGCTGTGACTCCTGTCCCAACACTGACACTGGCCATGGCTGTGACTCCTGTCCCATCACTGGCACTGGCCCATGGCTGTGACTCCTGTCCCATCAGTGACACTGGCCCATGGCTGTGACTCCTGTCCCATCACTGACACTGGCCCATCTGTGACTCCTGTCCCATCACTGACACTGGCCCATGGCTGTGACTCCTGTCCCATCAGTGACACTGGCCATGGCTGTGACTCCTGTCCCATCAGTGACACTGGCCCATGGCTGTGACTCCTGTCCCATCACTGGCACTGGCCCATCTGTGACTCCCCGTCCCATCACTGACACTGGCCATGGCTGTGACTCCTGTCCCATCAGTGACACTGGCCATGGCTGTGACTCCTGTCCCATCACTGGCACTGGCCCATCTGTGACTCCTGTCCCATCACTGACACTGGCCCATGGCTGTGACTCCTGTCCCATCAGTGACACTGGCCCATCTGTGACTCCTGTCCCATCAGTGACACTGGCCCATGGCTGTGACTCCTGTCCCATCACTGACACTGGCCAGGGCTGTGACTCCTGTCCCATCAGTGACACTGGCCATGGCTGTGACTCCTGTCCCATCAGTGACACTGGCCCATGGCTGTGACTCCTGTCCCATCACTGGCACTGGCCCATCTGTGACTCCTGTCCCATCACTGACACTGGCCCATGGCTGTGACTCCTGCCCCATCAGTGACACTGGCCCATCTGTGACTCCTGTCCCATCACTGACACTGGCCATGGCTGTGACTCCTGTCCCATCAGTGACACTTGGCCATGGCTGTGACTCCTGTCCCATCAGTGACACTGGCCCATGGCTGTGACTCCTGTCCCATCACTGGCACTGGCCCATCTGTGACTCCTGTCCCATCACTGACACTGGCCATGGCTGTGACTCCTGTCCCATCAGTGACACTGGCCATGGCTGTGACTCCTGTCCCATCACTGGCACTGGCCCATCTGTGACTCCTGTCCCATCACTGACACTGGCCCATGGCTGTGACTCCTGTCCCATCAGTGACACTGGCCCATCTGTGACTCCTGTCCCATCAGTGACACTGGCCCATGGCTGTGACTCCTGTCCCATCACTGACACTGGCCAGGGCTGTGACTCCCTGTCCCATCAGTGACACTGGCCATGGCTGTGACTCCTGTCCCATCAGTGACACTGGCCCATGGCTGTGACTCCTGTCCCATCACTGGCACTGGCCCATCTGTGACTCCTGTGCCATCACTGACACTGGCCCATGGCTGTCACTCCTGTCCCATCACTGACACTGGTCCATGGCTGTGACTCCTGTCCCATCAGTGACACTGGCCCATGGCTGTGACTCCTGTCCCATCACTGACACTGGCCCATGGCTGTGACTCCTGTCCCAACACTGACACTGGCTCCATGGCTGTCACTCCCCGCCCCCCATCACTAACACTGGCCCGCTAGCCCCTGCTCCCTGCTGGGCTCCTGGGAGCAAGGCTGCTGGCTCTTGAGCTCAGGGGGTCTCTGAGCCCGGGTGGCCCTGGTCACTGGGGGGCTCTGTGTGACTGGTGGTCGCAGACACTTCCCAGATACATCGCCGTGCAGTCAGCACCTGCCTGCGCGATGCTGCTGTGTTGGCGCTGGCCCCGCTGGCTCTGGGCGCTGGGTCACCTCTCTAACTCTTGGTTTCTGCCCTTGGAGCCTTTGCCGGGTGCTTTTTCTTGGGGGAATATTTGTGTTGGTGGGGGATCTAATGGCGGGTAAAAACCAGGATGACTCTGGCAGCCGTGCACCAGGTACTCACTCACAGATGCCTTTCCCCGCGGGCGCCCCTGCGCCTCCCCCACGCTCACCCCTCTCCTCCCTCGCCTCCTCCTCGCCTGTGCTGGCGCCAGGACCCGGGCCGGTGCAGGGTCTGGCTCCCCTGCATGCGCTTGCCCTGGCGGAGTCGCATGGCTGCATGCGCACGCCCCCAGCCGGGCATCCAGCTGTGCCGCCCTTTGGCAGACCCGCTCCCAGCTGCCTGGAGAGGCTGGCAGGGCTTAGAACCAGCTGAGCTGCTCTCTCCTGTTGAGGCTTTCCCGCAGGGAAGGCTCTGCTGGCACCGCCGGGCCGGGCTCCCCCCTGCTCTCTGCTCCCCGGGTGCTCCGCTCTCTCCTTTGCTCCGCTGCAGGGGCCGCTCTGTGCCAGGGCAGCCCCGGTGCTGGTGTGCACGCTGCTGGCATCGTCGTTATTGCTTGGGCCCCTAGCCCGCCTTCTCTGTCCCTTCTCTGAACGTGGCTTCCTGGCGCTGCTGTCTGGCTCCTCTTGCCTGTCTGCTCTGTGCTGTCGTGGTGTCCCCCGTCGTGCCACACGCCTCCTGGAAGCTGGCGCCACCGGCTCTGCAGTGGCCCAGGGGCTGAAGCCATTCCACGCCGCGATCTTGCCACTCCCTCCGCCGGGGCCGGGTGGCGCTGCGTGCCTGGGCCGGGCATCGAGTCTCCACGGAAGCGCCGACCGGGCATCCCTTTGTGATTTGTCTCTTTCCCCTCTCTGTCCCCTGCACCCTGTTTCCCCTCCAGAAAGCCGCCGAGAAGCTGAAGGAGGAGGAGAGGAAGCGGCTGGCGGAGGTGGAGGCGCAGCTGGAGAAGCAGCGGCAGCTGGCCGAGGCCCACGCCAAAGCCAAGGCGCAGGCGGAGGCGGAGGCGCGGGAGCTGCAGCTCCGCATGCAGGAGGAGGTCACCCGGCGGGAGGTGGTGGCCGTGGATGCCGAGCAGCAGAAGCAGAACATCCAGCAGGAGCTGATGCAGCTGCGGCAGAACTCGGACCACCAGATCAAGGCCAAGGTGAAGATGATAGAGGAGGCTGAGTACAACCGCAAGAAAGTGGAGGAGGAGATCCGCCTCATCCGCCTGCAGCTGGAGAGCACCGAGAGGCAGCGCGAGGGCGCCGAGACCGAGCTGCAGGAGCTGCGGGCGCGCGCCGAGGAGGCCGAGCGGCAGAAGCGGCAGGCGCAGGAGGAGGCCGAGCGCCTGCGCCGGCAGGTGAAGGAGGAGAGCCAGAAGAAACGGGAGGCGGAGGAGGAGCTGAAGCGCAAGGTGCAGGCCGAGCGCGAAGCGGCGCGGGAGAAGCAGAAGGCGGTGGCGGACCTGGAGCAGCTGCGGCTGCAGGCGGAGGAGGCCGAGCGGCGCATGCGGCAGGCCGAGGCCGAGAAGGACCGGCAGATCCAGGTGGCCCAGGAGGTGGCCCAGCGCAGCGCTGAGGCCGAGCTGCAGAGCAAGAGGCTCTCCTTCGCCGAGAAGACGGCGCAGCTGGAGCTGTCGCTGCAGCAGGAGCACGACGTGGTGGCCCAGCTGCAGGAGGAGGCCGAGCGGCTGAAGAAGCAGCAGCTGGAGGCCGAGCGCTCGCGGGAGGAGGCTGAGAAGGAGCTGGAGCGCTGGCGGCAGAAGGCCAACGAGGCGCTGCGCCTGCGCTTGCAGGCCGAAGAGGTGGCCCACAAGAAGTCGCTGGCGCAGGAGGAGGCCGAGAAGCAGAAGGAGGACGCGGAGCGCGAGGCCCGCAAGCGCGCCAAGGCGGAGGAGGCGGCCCTGCGGCAGAAGGAGCTGGCGGAGGAGGAGCTGGAAAAGCAGCGGGAGCTGGCAGAGGGCACGGCCCAGCAGAAGCTGGCGGCGGAGCAGGAGCTGATCCGGCTGAAGGCGGAGATGGAGAACGGGGAGCAGCAGCGCCTGCTCCTGGAGGAAGAGCTCTCGCGGCTGAAGGGCGAGGTAAACGAGGCCATCCAGAGGAGGAAAGAGCTGGAGGAGGAGCTGGCCAAGCTGCGGGCGGAGATGGAGATCCTGCTGGAGAGCAAGGCCAAGACAGAGGAGGAGTCGCGCCCAGCAGCGAAGTCCAAGCAGCGGCTGGAGGCGGAGGCCAACAAGCCGCGGGAGTTGGCCGAGAGGCTGCCCGCTTCGCGCCGCCTCTCCGAGGGAGGCTAAGCGGCAGCGCAGCTGGCCGAGGACGCAGGCCAGCCGGCAGCGTGGTCGAAGCCGAAGCATCCTGAAGGAGAAGCTGGCGGCCATCAACGAGGCCTCACGGCTGAAGGCAGAGGCGGAGATCGCGCTGAAGGAGAAGGAGGCCGAGAACGAGCGGCTGCGGCGGCTGGCCGAGGATGAGGCCTACCAGCGCAAGCTGCTGGAGGAGCAGGCGGCCCAGCACAAGCAGGACATCGAGGAGAAGATCGCCTTGCTGAAGCGCCCTCGGAGAGCCGAAGCTGGAGAGGCAGAAGGGGCTGGTGGAGGACACTTCGCGCAGTCGGGCGCAAGTGGAGGAGGAGATCCGCGCCTCAAGGCCAGCTTCAGAGGGCCTCGGGCCGCAAGAGCGAGCTGGAGCGGGAGCTGAGCCGCATCCGCGGGGAGGCGGAGGAGGTGCAGCGCAGCCGGGAGCAGGCCGAGCGGGAGGCCGAGCGGCAGCGGGCGCTGGCGCTGGAGGAGGAGGGCCGGCGGCGCGAGGCCGAGGAGAAGGTGCAGGCCATCCTGGCGGCCGAGGAGGAGGCCGGGCGGCAGCGGCGGCTGGCCCTGGAGGAGGTGGAGCGGCTGCGGGCCATGGTGGAGGAGGCGCGGCGGCAGAAGGAGCTGGCGGAGAAGGAGTCGGAGCGGCAGATCCAGCTGGCGAGGGAGGCGGCGCAGAAGCGGATCGCGGCGGAGGAGAAGGCGCACCTGGCCGCCGTGCAGCAGAAGGAGCAGGAGCTGCTGCAGACGCGGCAGCAGGAGCAGAGCCTCCTGGACCGGCTGCGCGAGGAGGCCGAGCGCGCCCGGCGGGCGGCCGAGGAGGCCGAGTTCGCCCGCGGCAAGGCCGAGCAGGACGCCAGCTTGTCCCGGCAGCGCGTGGAGGAGGCGGAGCGGCTGAAGCAGCGGGCGGAGGAGGAGGCGCAGGCCAAGGCACAGGCGCAGGCGGACGCCGAGAAGCTGCGGAAGGAGGCCGAGCTGGAGGCAGCAAAACGGGCGCAGGCGGAGCAGGCGGCCCTGCGGCAGAAGCAGCTGGCCGACGCCGAGATGGAGAAGCACAAGAAGTTCGCCGAGCAGACGCTGCGGCAGAAGGCGCAGGTGGAGCAGGAGCTGACCAAGGTGAAGCTGCAGCTGGATGAGACCGACCACCAGAAGGGCATCCTGGACGAGGAGCTGCAGCGGCTGAAGGAGGAGGTGACCGACGCCGTCCGGCAGAAGGCCCAAGTGGAGGAGGAGCTCTTCAAGGTCCGGGTGCAGATGGAGGAGCTGGCCAAGCTGAAGAGCCGCATCGAGGAGGAGAACAAGGCGCTGATCCTCAAGGACAAGGACAACACGCAGAAGTTCCTGGCGGAGGAGGCCGAGAAGATGAAGCAGGTGGCGGAGGAGGTGGCCCGGCTGAGCGTGGAGGCGCAGGAGGCCGCCCGCATGCGGCAGCTGGCCGAGGATGACCTGGCGCAGCAGCGGGCGCTGGCAGAGAAGATGCTGAAGGAGAAGATGCAGGCGGTGCAGGAGGCCACGCTGTGGCCGCGGGCCGAGGCCGAAATGCTGCAGAAGCAGAAGGATCTGGCGCAGGAACACGCCAAGAAGCTGCAGGAGGACAAGGAGCAGATGCAGCAGCGCCTCGGGTCGAGAGACCGAGGGCTTCCAGAAGACGCTTGGAGGTCGAAGGCCGGGCGTGCAGCTGGACATCACGGCCGCAGGCCGAAAGCTCTCAAGCTGCAGGTGGCCGAGATGAGCATGGCCCAGGCCAAGGCTGAGGAGGAAGCCAAGCGGTTCAAGAAGCAGGCGGAGGAGATCAGCGAGAGGCTGCACGAGACTGAGCTGGCCACGCTGAGAAGATGACGATGGTGCACACCCTGGAGATCCAGCGGCACCAGAGCCGACGTAGGACGCCGGGAAAAAGCTGGGCGGAAGGCCATCGGCCGACCTGGAGAAGGAGAAGGAGAAGCTGAAGCAGGAGGCTGCACTGCTGCAGCAGAAGGCAGAGGAGGTACTGGGCTGTGGGTGCCCCTTAGCGTGGTGGTGCACAGGGTCCCTTCTTTCCCAGGCCGCCCACACCATCCCCTGGGCAGGTCCCTGAGGACCAGAGCTGGGGATGGTGGGGCAGGGTCCCCTGTGCAGGTCAGGGGATGTGCTCTAGAGCTGGGGGCAGCAGAGCAAACCCCTCAGGCAGCCGCCGGGAGCAGGGACCCCTAACCCCTGCAGCCGCGGGGAGGTGGGATCCCCAACGCTTCTTCCCCCACCGCGGCACGCCCTGCCTTGTTCCTCTCTGTGCCCAGCTCCCAGCCTTGGTGCTGGGGCTCCCTTGTGTCCTTCCCCTGCTCATCCTGCCCCGCGGTTGTGTGTGGCTCCCCAACCCCCGGCTCTGCTCCTTAACTCTGATGTGGGGAGTGTGTGGGTGACTCTGTGCCTCCGCGGCTCCTCCTGCCGCCTTCATCCCCCCTGCCTCAGCCCACCCCTCAGTGCCCCCGCTGCCCTCCTGGGTGTCTGACTGCACTGTTCTCTCTCCCGCCTCCCAGATGCAGGTGGCCCAGCAGGCTCAGCTCCGCCAGGGAGACGCAGCTCCTCCAGCAGAGCTTCCTGACGGAGAAAGATGCCCCGCCGCAGAAGGAGAAGTTCATTGAGGAGGAGAAATCGGGCTGGAGAAGCTCTTTAAGGACGAGGTGAACAAAGCCCAGAACCTGAAGGCAGAGCAGGAGCGGCAGCAGCAGGAGATGGAGCAGGAGAAGCAGCAGTTGAAAGCTATGTTAGACGAAGCCAAGAAGCATCAGAAGGAAGCTGAGGAAAACGTCCGGCACAAGCAGGAGGAGCTACAGCAGCTGGAGAGGCAGCGACAGCAGCAGGAGAAACTTCTGGAAGAAGAGAACAAGAAGCTGAGGGAGAGGCTGGAGCAGATGCAGGAGGAGTACAAGGCTGCCCTGGCCCAGAGGCGGGAGATCATGATCCAGACCGACGACCTGCCCGGGGAGGCGGTGACGACGACGCAGCTGCTGGACATCAAGGCTGTGCCCAACGGCCGGGATGCAATGGACGGCTTAGCCCAGAACGGGGAGCCGGAGTTCGCCTTTGACGGCATCCGGCAGAAGGTGTCAGCAGAGAAGCTGGCTGATGCCGGCATTCTGAGCAGGGAGAGCTTAGACAAGTTGGCGAAGGGTGTTGTGAGCGTGGGCGAGCTCTCTCAGAGGGAGGATGTCAGGAAGTACCTGCAGGGCAAGAGCAGCATTGCCGGCTTGCTGATCAAGCCCTCCAACCAGAAGATGAGCATCTATGAAGCCATGAAGAAGAAGCTGCTGAGCCCAGGCACGGCGCTGGTGCTGCTGGAGGCACAGGCTGCTTCTGGCTTCATCATTGACCCCGTGCGCAACGCGAGGCTCTCGGTGAACGAGGCGGTGCGGGAGGGAGTGATCGGGCCGGAGCTGCACAACAAGATGCTGTCGGCCGAAAGGCTGTCACCGGGCTACAAGGACCCCTACACGTGGCTGCATAAGATCTCCCTGTTCCAGGCCATGCAGAAGGAGCTGATCGTCAGGGACCACGGCATCCGCCTGCTGGAGGCCCAGATCGCCACGGGCGGCATCATCGACCCCGTCAACAGCCACCGCCTGCCCGTGGAAGCCGCCTACAAGCTCGGCTACTTCGATGAGGAGATGAACCAGGTCCTGTCTGACCCCACTGATGACACCAAGGGCTTCTTCGACCCCAACACTCAGGAGAACCTCACCTACCTGCAGCTCATGGAGCGGTGCGTGACTGACCCGGACACGGGGCTGTGCCTCCTGCCACTCACTGACCAAGCAGCCAAATCCCGAGAGCTGGTCTACACCGGCCAGCGAAGCCAAGGATGTCTTCAAGAAGGCCACAGTGACAGCTCGCTCGCAAGTTCCAAGGGAAGACGATGACCATCTGGGAGCTCATCAACTGTAATACTTCACCGAGGACCAGCATGGACCCGATCCAGCAGTACAGGACTGGCAAGATCACGGTGGAGAAGATCATCAAGATCGTCATCACGGTTGTGGAGGAAAGCGAGAAAAAGAGCCAGATGTGCTTCGAGGGCCTGCGGGGCCCCGTGCCCGCTGCCGAGCTGCTCGAGAGCAAGATCATCAACAAGGACCTCTACAACCAGCTGCACCAGGGCAAGAAGTCCGTAAAGGAGGTGGCAGAGATGGATTCCGTACGGCAGTACCTGAAGGGCACCGATGCCATCGCCGGCGTCCTGGTGGAGTCCACGGGCCAGAAGCTCAGCTTCTACGAGGCCCTGAAGAGAAGCCTGCTGAAGCCAGAGGTTGCCCTGTCCCTGCTGGAGGCCTCAAGCTGCCACCGCTACATCATTGACCCCGCGGGGTGCAAATAAGCTGTTCTCTGTGGATGAGGCAGTGAAGGCCGAGGTGGTGGGGCCAGAGTTCCACGAGAAGCTGCTGTCAGCAGAGAAGGCAGTGACTGGCTACAAGGATCCCTACACGGCCAGACGGTTTCCCCTCTACCACAGCCCAGAAGGGCCTCATCCCCAGCGACACCGGGCTGCGGCTGCTGGACGCCCAGGCTCGCCACCGGGTGGCATCATCGACCCTGTCAACAGCCACCGCTCCCCGCTTTTGAGGTCAGCCATAAGCGCCGCTACTTCGACCCAGAGATAAACAAAGCTCTGGCTGAGTTCCGAGACGATGCCAGGGCTGCTCTACTGTCCTTAACACCCAGGAGCACCTCGCCTATGCCCAGCTGCAGAAGACTTGCCACCGCTGACAAGCAGACTGGCCTTGTGCCTGCTGCCCCTGTCCGGACGAGGCTGCATCCAGTCCCAGCAGGAGGAGGTCTACACCGACAGCCAGGCCAAGGAGTGCTTCGGCCAAAGCCACCATCGAGTGTCCCGGTGGGCAGCATGAAGGGCCAGACAATGACCATCTGGGAACTGATCCACTCCCGAAAGTACTTCACCGAGGGAGCACAGGCGCCGAAGCGTTCCCGGCAGTACAAGACCGCAAAGTGACAATCGAAAATCATCAAGATTGTGATCACCATCATCGAGGAGGCAGAGACCAAAAGCAGGAGAAGCTGACATTCAGCGGTCTGCGGGCGCACCGTGCCAGCCAGCGAAGCTGTTGGAGTCCCCGCATCATCAGCAAAACCCAGTACGAGCAGCTGAAGGAAGGCAAGAAATCGGGTGAAGGACCTCTGAGACCGACGCCGTGAGGAGGTTCCTGCATGGCAGTGACTGCATTGCCGGGTGTCTATGTGGAGGCCACCAAGGAGAAACTGAACATCTATGAGGCCATGAAGAGGAACCTGCTGAGGCCCAGCACTGCCGCGGGTCCTCCCTGGAAGCCCAGGCAGCCACCGGTTCCTGATCGACTCTCGCGAAGAACCGCAAGCTGTATGCGCTCAACGTAGGCGTGAAGGCTGGCATCGCCGGGCCTGAGCTGCACGAAGCTGCTGTCGGCTGAGAAGGCTGTCACGGGCTACAAGGACCCCTACTGGCGATACTCATCTCCCCTGTTCCAGGCCATGAAGAAAGGGCTGATCGTCAGGGAGCACGGCATCCGCCTCTCGCTGAGGCCCAGATCGCCACGGGCGCATCATCGACTTCGCGGCACAGCCACACCGCTTCGCCCGTGGAGGTGGCCTACCAGCCGCTACTTGACCAGGAGATGAACCGACCCTCTCCGACCCCACTGATGACACCAAGGGCTTCTTCGACCCCAACACTCAGGAGAACCTCACCTACGTGCAGCTGAAGGAGAGGTGCATCGAGGATCCCGAGACGGGCCTGTACCTGCTGCCTCTGCGGGAGCCCGAGAAGCCGAAGGTGGTGGAAACCACTCACATGTACTCGGAAGCAGAGACGCGGAAGGTGTTTGAGGAGACGCAGGTGGACATCCCCGTGGGCAGCCGGGCGGGCTCCTCCATGTCGCTGTGGGAGATCATGCACTCAGACCTGCTGCCCGAGGGAGCAGCAAAACACCTCATGGAGGAGTTCCAGTCGGGCCACAGGTCCAAAGAGCGCATGATCATCATCATCATCGGTGAGATCATCGAGAAGACCGAGATCATCCGCAGCAGAATCTCACCTCCTACGACATCACATCCCCGCCGCGATCACAGCCGCAGGGACCTCTACATGAGGCCAAGATTATCTCGCGAGGACATCTACAACCTGCTGAAACAGGGCTCCAAAACCTTCCGGAGCTCCTGGACGTGGAGACCGCCTGGAAGTACCTTTACGGGTCGGGCTGTGGTTGGCATCTACATCCCTCCTCCAAGCAGACGCCAGTGTCTACCAGGCACTGGAAGAAGGGGCTCATCAACCTCGGCGGCTCCGCCTCCTGGAGGCCCAGGCAGCCACCGGCTTCATGATCGGACCCCCACGCAGAATGAAATGCTGACCGTGGACGCAGGCGTGTCAGGAAGGGCGCAGTGGGGCCAGAGATCCACTGCATCGCTCCTGTCTCCAGAGAGAGCCGTGACCGCCACAGAGACCCTGCACAGCTTAACAGAAGATTTCCTTCCAGGCCAAGTGAAGAAGGATCTCATTCCCAGCTTAAGAGGCTCCTCAAGCTCCTGGACGCCTACAGATCGCCACCGGGCGCGCAGATTGACCCGCGACTTGCTTGCTTTCCACCCGCCGCTGGAGGTGGCCTACCAGCGGGCTTCATCAACAAGGGAGACGCATCGGCCATGCTGTCGGAGCCCAGCGAGGTGCTTAGCCACGCGGGACCCCTCCACAGACGAAGCTCAGCTACACGAAGCTGCTGCGCGCTGCCGCAAGGACGGTAGCCTGGCTCCTGCTGCTCCCCGCCTAGCGACACGCCGAAGCTCACGCTCGCCGGGCTGCGGAAGCAGATCACCGCGGAGGAGCTGGTCCTTTCGGCAGGTGATGGACGGCCACAGCCCAGCTCAGGAGGGCCTCACTCTCTGTCGTAGGAGGTCTCCCAAGAACCTGGAAGAAGTTCCTGAGGGCACCAGCTGCATCGCTGGCGCTCTTTGTGGACTCCACAAAGCGAGCCGCCTGTCCATCTACCAGGCCGCGAAGAAGGGGATCATCCGCCCCGCACTGCCTTCGGAAGCTCCTGGAGGCGACAGGCGCCACGGGCTACGGATTGACCCCATCAAGGGCCTCAAGCTGACGGGTGGAGGAGGCCGTGCGCATGGGCATCGTGGGCCCCCGGAAGTTCAAGGACAAGCTGCTCTCTGCAGAGTTGTGGCCGCCACCGCTACCGACCCCTACACCGCAAGCTCATCTCGGCTTCTTCCAGGCTATGAAGAAGGGTCTGATCCTGAAGGACCACGGATCCGGGCTTGCTGGAGGTACAGATCGCCACCGGGCGTATCATCGCACTCCTTGAGGAGAGCCACCGCCCTGCCCGGGTGGAGGTGGCCTACAAGAGGGGCCTCTTCGATGAGGAGATGAACGAGATCCTGCTGGACCCCAGCGACGACACCAAGGGCTTCTTCGACCCCAACACGGAGGAGAACCTCACCTACCTGCAGCTCATGGAGCGGTGCATCACAGACCCAGAGACTGGCCTCTGCCTCCTGCCTCTGAAGGAGAAGAAGCGCGAGAGGAAGACCTCGTCCAAGTCCTCCGTCCGCAAGCGCCGGGTGGTGATCGTTGACCTCGAGACAGGCAAGGAGATGTCCGCAACGGCTTCCATCGCAAGGGCCTCATCGACTCACCAGACTCTACCTGGAGCTGCTCAGAGCAGGAGTGCGTAGTGGGGAGGAGATCACCACCTCCTCCCTCCCGGACGGGCGCAGGTGAAGCCACGATCATCGACAGGCCGGGCCAGTATGACATCGACGCACGCCATTGGCAAGGGGCTGATTGACCAGTCGGCCCTGGACCAGTACCGCTCAGGCACCCTCTCCATCACCGAGTTTGCCGACATGCTCTCTGGCAACATGGGCGGCTTCCGGTCGCGGTCGTCCTCAGTCGGATCCTCCTCCTCCTACACCGTCAGCCCAGCCCTGTCGCGGACCCAGATCTCCATGTGGACTGACCCAACCGAAGAGACCGGGCCGGTGGCGGGAATCCTGGACACGGACACTCTGGAGAAGGTGTCCATCACGGAGGCCATGCGCCGCAACCTGGTGGACAACATCACAGGGCAGCGGCTGCTGGAAGCCCAGGCCTGCACCGGCGGCATCATCGACCCCAACACCGGTGACAAATGCACCGTCGCCGACGCGGTCACCAAGGGCCTGGTTGACAAGATCATGGTGGACCGCGATCAACCTGGCTGCGAGAAGGCCTTCTACGGGCTTCGGTGACCCGGGCGACCAAGACGAAGATGTCGGGCGCGCAGGGCGCTGAAGAAGGGCTGGCTGTACCACGCAGGCCGGGCAGCGCCTTGGAGGTGCAGTACTTGACGGGGGCCTGATCGGTGCCCGCAGGCCCCCGGGCCGCTGCCTCCCTGGACGCAGGCCCTGCAGAAGGGCACCATCGACGCTCGGACTGCCCAGAAGCTGCGCGATGTCAACACCTATTCCAAGTACCTCACCTGCCCCAAGACCAAGCTCAAGATCTCCTACAAGGACGCCATGGACCGGAGCATGATCGAGGACGGGACCGGCCTGCGGCTGCTGGAGGCCTCCTCCCAGTCCAGCAAGGGCTACTACAGCCCCTACAACATCAGCAGCTGCTCCGGCCGATCGCTGGCTGCTCTCAAGACTGCTCCCGCTGGCTCCCCGGCGCTGCAGCTTCGACGCCACTGGCTCCAGCCTCCATGACCTTCTCTTCCTCCTCCTACTCCTCCTCCTCGAAGCCTCGGGCGAGATATGCGGGGTGCCCTCCCGGCACCGTGGGAGGTGGCTGCCCTCGCCGCCCCTGGCCGCATCCAGAGCTGCGGGTGGGAGGCGAGCGGGAGTGCCCTCGGCTGTGCGGCTCCCCTGCTCCCACGCTGCCTCGAGAGCTGCCAGCCCCCCGAGGCCGGCCACACCGGGCTCCGCGATGTGGCAACGCTGCTGCCTAATCACTTTCAGTATAATTTTGAACCTCCACTCTTCTCCCAGCAGTGCCTCAAGTTTAACCAAAAAAGACAAGACTAATAAATTAATATATGCTAATGTGCTGACAGTGTTTGTATATTAAGAGAACAGAGAGAATACACACTACCTCTTCTCCCACTCCTGGCGCCTCGAGCCGACGCTGCTCCTGCTCCTGGTCAAGGCCAATCGCTGCTCGCGACACGGGCGCTGCCGGTGCCGACACCAGGAAAAACAGTTCCCAGTTTGGATCTAACCACTTAGCACTCTTTTGTAATTAACCTGCCGCTTCAGCCCCTGCACCCCAAAGGAGGAGACTGCCTTGGCTCCCCGGGTGCACCCACCCTACTGCAGCCCAGGAGGACGCCCTGGGCTCCTCGCACTGGACAGCCCCACCACACCAGCCCTGAAGCTGCTGCCTCGATCCCTTCCACGCTCGGTGCAGTCGTAGGAGGGGGCTCTGCACCCCAGCCCCCGAGCTGCCCCTCATCTCCCTGCCTTGGCCTCCTGGCACGCCCCACCACTCACTCACTCACTACTCAGACGCCGCGGAGCCGGTGCCCCGACTGTAGTGCTGCCACTGGCGCTGCCGGTGCTTCCGCTGCCTGCTGGGGAGCCTGCCTCTGCTCGCCAGCTACGTCACGAGGGGCTTCGCTGCGTTTGCCTCCGCCAGCCCAATTCGGGCCACCCGCCCCTCCCGGGACCTGCTCTGTCTGTCTGTCTGTCTCTCCGTATCTGGGAAGTGCTTCTGCCAGAGGTTGATTTCTCACGCCTCGCGGACCTCGTGGCAGGTGGTGTCTCGCCAGAGCCACGCGCCTGCCTGGGCTCCTGCGCAGAGTCCTGCACCCAGAACCCCCCAGAGCCGTAGTTCTCCTGACCTCGCAGCGGGCTGGAGGGCCCTGCAGCACAGGGGTGGCCATGGGGTGCTCTAGCAGCCTGCACACGCCTTGTTAGGAATAGGCAGATTTCAGTAAAACCAGCCTCCTTTTCCTCTTCTTCGCGTAATTCCATCCCTGGCTCCCCCCTCGTGTCGGGCGCTTAACGCCGTTTCTCTCTGGCAGACGCCTTTTTCCAGTCCCAACAAAGACCTCCCAGTGCCGCTGCTGGGCGAAGCTCCTGAGCTGGGTCTCTGACATCAGCAGGTCGTGGGATGGGCTCGAGGGCAGCCCCTCGAGGCAGCGGTAGCTCGCCTGCTCGCCGGGCACAGGTAACGCCGAAGCCCCTGTCTGTCCCGTCCCACAGCTGCTGACGGCCGGCTTCATCTCCATGGGTTGTTCCCCTGTCTCATCCCATCTTTTCTGTTCGCTTTGTTGTAGTGTGGCTGGATGTCCATACCACTTCTCATCGTCAGCTGCGGAGTCTCCGCCCCCGCCCTCTGAGGCCGGTGGGGTCAGCACCTGAGGACACAGGGATCGCTTCTCCCTCACCCTTTGCACTCCTGCCAGAGTCCCTAGCCAGAGACTGGGCCCACAGTGCCCGAGCAGCCAATGGCCCGAGAAGCCCACAGGGTCACCTGGCCCCCACTGGCCCCACACACCCCTCCTCCCCGGGCTGGCTCTCCCAGTGTGGTGTGTCGGGCTCACTGCGGATCTCCAACACATCTCCTCCTTCCCACCCGCCTCATCTGCCTCCTGTAAATCCAGTCATGTTACCCTCCCTCTGGTGTCGCGGTATTGCTCTCATTACCCCGCCTGGCTTTGCATGAGGTGCCACCGCGACGCTGCTCCAGGACAGTCCCTCGCCTCCCGGGCTCCCCCACACCTCACTCACCACTCATGGGGGCAGTGGGGTCCGTGGATTGCCCAAACACATCTCTTTTGGGGGCAAACACCAAACTTGTACATACCGCGAGGGTTTCTTGTAAAAGGAGCTGCTGACTCCAGGGCTCTGCCCCACCAGGGCAGTAAAGGAGAATCCTCTGAAACCAGCCGGCAGCGCCTCTTGCGTGGTCTGTTCGGGCCTTTGGCTCTTACACGGGTGGCCGTGGGCTCCCAGCCCTGCAGCCAGGCCGTGGGCTGTGGGAGCTGCCGAGGTCGTGGTGCAGTCTCAGGGTGCTGGGGACTAGCAGCTCCTGCTGCGGGTGCTGGGCCTGGCTGTGCCCTGGGTGCTGCCGGGCACAGAGCAGGGCCAGGGGTCATCCCCAGAGCTGCCCCACTGGGCCAGTGCACCCCTGGTTTTGGGGAGCTGCCCCATGCTGCTGGGAGCTGCCCCACTGGGCCCGTGCACCCCTGGTTTTGGGGAGTGGGTGCTGCTGGTGCTCTGGGGGCTTCTGAGCATCAGCCTGTGTGAGAACAGACCTGTCCCTTCATCAGCAGGGCTCTGGGCTGGGCAGGGACACTCTCCTCCATGGCACTGTTCCCATGTGTGCTGCCACCACCACCGGGCCTCGCCCCTGGGGGCTGGGCTCTCCCTTTGGGTTGTTTTGGGTGGGTGGCAGCGAGGCGTGAGGGTTCAGGGGTTCAGGATGGTTCAGGATGTGAGGCCAGGCCTGGCTGAAAGCAGCAGCGCAGAAGGGCAAACCTGGAGACGCCAGTGCAGCCACTGGCACAGGTGGCTCGAGGGGTGTGTCCAGCCCAGTGACACAGGTGCCACCGCGACAGCCCAAGCTGGGACTCCCCGGCAGAAAGGGATCATCCCAGAGCGTGCCAGGAGCCCCAGAGCGTGCCAGGGAGCCCCAGAGCTCAGCCAGGAGCCCCAGAGGCGCCAGGACTGCAGGGACCCGGGCTGTGGGGTCTGGGCTGTGCCAGGACCAGCCAAGCACGTCGGCGGGCGCCCGGGTGGGGAGGCCGACAGATGGCGGGCTGGGCGTGGGACGTTAATTGCATTGTCCATCAGCAATTAACCAGAAGGCCCGGCTCGTCCCACCGGCAGCGGGTGCGGCCGTTAGGGGCTAGGGGGCTCGGGGAGGGGGGTCACAGGCTGCTGCAGCACTGGGGGCTCAGGAGGGGTCCCCGAGCAGCAGGACACTCCCCCAGGTGACACAAGCTGCTGGGGGCTCTCACTGCCCCCTCGATATTTCCCCCCCAGGTGCCCCCCAGGTGTTCCCTGCTCCCCAAGATATCCATTGCTTACCCCCAAACTTCCTGGCTCCTCCCCCGGGGCCAGCAGCCTCCTAAAGCCTCATGAGGCCACTAAGAGCCCTCTGGCCGTGGGCTCAGTCCCATGTCACGGGCTGGAAGCCCCTCACGCCCCCCCCACCCCCCGACACTGCTGGGGTCCAGCTCTGTTTCCTGCTGAGGGAGCCCCCCGGGCCCCCAGGCCGAGCCACGGGACTCTCACATCCATGTGCCAGGGGGACCCTGTGCTCCCCCACCCCTGGCACGGGGACCTCCCTGGTGTCCCGAGGCAGCGGGACTCCCGGAATTGCTGGGCCCCGGGGATGCCCCCGAGATCCGGCTGCTCCCTGGGGCACTCCACGGACACTCTTCTCACCATGCTGTGTTCCTCCAGGCCGCCTCGTGCCCCCACTCGACCCCCTGCGCCTCCCAGAGCCCCCTTTCAGCCGGGAGTGACCGGGCCAAGCTCGCCACCATGGAGAACTCCACGCTGTTCCCCATTTTAATGCTCCTGCCTGTCACTTCCGGCCCCTGCAGCTGCGGAGGCTGGGGCTAAACCTCCCCCCGAGCTGAGCCAGCCTGGGCAGGCTGAGCTGGAACAGAGACCAGGCAGAGAAAAAGGGAAAAAAAGGGAATTTATTGAAAGGATCCACCTTGGGCACCAAGAGCCTGGTCGGGCGACACCCGTGATCAGATCCCCCTGATGGATTCTGGTCACGCAGTTTTACACTTTTATAAGTTTTGGTTCATCTACTTATTGGGGTTAATTATCCAACCACAGCCCCTGGCTGTGAAGTCTCAGCCCCTTTGGCTTTCCCCCTTCCCTCGCTGTTGTTTCTGCTTTTTGGGTACTGGTTGCCTTGGGCTCCTCCAGCTGGAAAGGAATTGTTTTTGCCCGGACCACCCTGTGGAGAGAACTTAGAACACCCAACGTGAACTTTCAGAGCCGCGCACCAAGCAGCCGGGAGAATCTGAAAAGCACAAAAGCTGAAACCCGAGGCATCACACCCTCCTCAGCCCGGGCGGTGGCACCGGGGCGCTGAGCGCTGGCACGCTGCTGCCCGCCTGCTGCCTCCAGGCTCGCCTCTCGGCGCTGTGCAGCTCCTCCACAAAGCCCGGCCGGCCTCTCCCACGCCCCCTCCTCATGGCCAGCGACCCCCAGACCCCCCCGGCCGCGCTGCACCGGCCAAGAGCCGCGGAAAGCGGGGCTGGGCACCAGGCTGGCAGCGCGGTGCCCTCGCTGAGCTGCCCGGCAGCGCCAGCTCTGTTTGTCCCGCATGTCCCGGATTTTGGGGCTGGAACTCCCAGATTTTCAGGGCTGAAATTCCCAGGGTTTTGGGGCTGGAATTCCAAGGGTTCAGAGCTGAGTATTCCAGGATTCTGAGGCCAAAATTTCCAGGATTTTGAGGCCAAAATTTCCAGGATTTTGGGGCCAGAATCTCTGGGGTTTTGGGGCAGGATTTCCTGGGGTTTGAGTCACAATATCCCCAGGATTTTGGGGCTGAAATTTCCAGGATTTTTTGGGCTGCAATTCCCAGATTTTGGGACCGGAATTCCCAGATTTTCAGGGCTCAAATTCCCGGGTTTTTGGGGCTGGGATTCCAAGGGCTCAGGGCTAATTATTCCAGAATTCTGAGGCAAAAATTTCCAGGATCTGTGGGCCAGAATCCCTGGGTTTTGGGGGCAGGAATTCCCAGGGTTAGGATCTCAAAATTTCAGGATTTTGGGGCTGAAATTCCCAGAGTTTTAAGGCTGAAATTCTCAGAGCTCCAAGCTTGGAATTCCCAGGATTTTGGGGGCTGAAATTCCCAGAGTTTTGGGGCTGAAATTCCCAGGATTTTGAAGCTAAAATTCCCAAGATTTTCAGGCTGAAAATCTGAGAGTTGTAAGCTTGGAATCCTCTGGTTTTTGGGGGCAGAATTCCTGGGTTTTGAGTCACAATATTCCCGGGATTTTGGGGCTGAAATTTCCAGGATTTTTGGGGCTGCAATTCCCAGATTTTGGGGCTGGAATTCCCCAGCCCCAGCCCAGCCAGGTTTGAGCTGGGTTTGACCATTTCCCAGTGCAGACTCTGTTCCCCTCTGCCCACCTGGGGTGGAATCCTCACCTGCCCAGTTCCTCAGTCCTGCCCTGGGGTGAGAGCTCACCCC